>JANAVB010006800.1:1944621-2070468 GCA_029216955.1 Iris pallida | reverse complement strand
AACATATATGTATACATATATTTGTATATATAAATATATATATGTATTAATTATTGCTAATAGAAAATAGAAAAAGGAAAAGAAAGAACCAAACAAATAGTAGGGAGCCCACAAACCCAGCCCGAACAACCAGCCAGGCCGAGCCCACACATACCCCAAACTAACCCGGCCCAAGAAACCTACCCCCCCCCCACACACACAGCAGGTACTAGAGCCCGACCCTGCTATAATCGGCCACGGCAACCCTCATAAACTATCATAACCCTAATTCTCGCGTCGCCACCCACGCCCACGGTGCCCCTCCCCGACCCCGGGCTCCCGTGCGCACTCTCGGCCGTCGGCGCCACGGCCGTGCGTGGCCGGAGTCAGCCGGATTAGCACGCACGGCTGGAAACAGTGACAGCGGTACACAGCGTGTGGGATGGTTTTGCGGCGACCGTTCATCGCGTACACGCGATCATTTCACGAGCCACTTTGTCAGGTAAAGTTCTGACATAACCCTCTCGGAACCCATCTAGATAGTTTGTATAGAATCAATCCAGATACGAAAGAAAATCGACTTGAAAGTCGACGAAAATCTGTTCGTAAACAGAGCTACAACTAGCCTAAGACCCCAACTTGGAAGGCGAATTATGAGCCAGTTATCAAAGGTTTTAGAAATCTATCTAAACAGAATTATAAACAACCTATACATGATCAAAACTCTATTTTTAGTTTAATATCTAGGCGTTTATTTTTTGTTTAAAATTATTTCAAAAATTAAGAAAAATATATTTTCAAAATATCGAAAAACTCCGATACGACGTGCGCCCCGCCAATCCGGACGACGTGGTCTCGAACCAAAAGCATCGAAAGGTGCGTATCGGTATCATGGACGTGTGGGCTTTGACGAAATTCAAATTTGTCGCGTGTGCGCGACGAATTTGATGCGTATCCGTCAAAATTTACCGTATCGGCCTCTGTGTAAATTCCCCAATTACTTTGTGCACGTTCGTCAGATCGAGATGAAACTTGCGCCAACAGGACCGTATCATTTTTCTGGTCCTGTATACCAAGTTTAGTCCAATTCTGAGACAGTTGATTGGATCGTCGTTTTGCGGGTCCCACGGTCCGATTCAACGGGCAATTTTGTGCACGGCCCGCCGAAATCCAATTTTGGACATACGGTTGGGTTCGTATCATCAAAATAAATTCGTAGACATATAGTTTGATGACTTTAGAGACCATTGACGCTGGCACGCTTTTTGGTACAAAGTGGGTCCAATGGTGGACACCGTTTTGACCCAAAATTACCATTTTGCCCCTGTGTCCAAAATTGGACTTAAAGACAGGCAATCCTAGCTAATTTGACTATTCTGAGAATGTTGGTACTATTTATTTCAGCATCTGGAGACTTCTGCATGTGTTGATTGATTGTGGCTCATTGAGTGGTATAGTATTATTGGTTTCACCAGCTAAGGACCACAGACAAGTACACTTTCTGATTGCTTTCGATTCATAGTAGTCTTTTCATTTCATGTTTATACATATGTCTTGCTGCTTGTTGACACGCTCGTCACACGGAGTAGTCGGGAGGGAAAATATCTTATTAGACATGTGGACTACCCAGAACTATCCCCCGTGTCTTTCGTGGAGAATAGCAGCTGCACACGACACGTGCAGGGTACCGGATTTACTCCTAGCCGTTCACATATCGAAACGGATATTTCACAACACAAAGGTAGTTGTATTTTATTTGTTTTCCTTGTCTTCTTCCCCACCTGCCATGTCATCAGTTACTTTCTAGTTTTCATATCTCATATGTTATTTTCATGTCTTGTTAATTCTATTGTGTACTCGTATTGCCGTCGGTTTGTGTGCTTGTTCCATTCCTGACTGGAAACCAATATTTTTAGGTTTAGCCGCGATCACTCTTAGCACCGGAAAGACATGGGTATGCTGAGGTCGACCTAGATAGTGGAACTAGCTGTCTTTTCTATATTGTGAGAACTTTGTATTTTCTTTAATTTTAAATATTATAAATATTGTAATAAATTTAGAAATGTGAATGAGCAGCAAATGTTATATTTTGTGATTTTGAGCATTTATTTCTTGCGGGCTTGACAGCGTTCTACCGCCGACTCTGCGGCATACGCTGGCTTGGACACGTCTCGTATCCGGAAAAGCGGGTGCGGGTCGTGACAAAAAGTAATTAATAGGAGTCGAAGGTGGTTATATCAGGTTCTTACCAGTAGAATCGATTCAGAAATCGATCGAGCATGGAGGGAGAGATCCAGCCACGAATTTCCATCCCCTACCGTCGCTCGCTGTTGTCGCTGGCGCTTGTGTCTGCGCGGTCTGCATGCGCGCGACCGTCTGCCGCCGGTCGGTGGTGGCTACGGTGCCGCACAGCCGCCTGGGCGGCACGCCAAGGCCTGGGGTCGGGCTGGAAAGCTAGGGTTTAGGTTCTCGAGTATTTTTTCCTCTCGATCTCGCTCGAGTTTACACATATATAGGTTCTGTTGTTAACAGAACTGATGGGGGGTCGGGCCTGGCTCCCTTGCTGGGTTCGGGTTACTCGACTGTGGGCTGGCTTTGCTTAGGTTTCAATACATTTGTTTTTATTTATTTATTTATATATATAACATATATAAAAACTCTATATATATATATATATATATATATATATATATATATATATATATATATATATATATATATATAACATATATATATATATATATATATATATATATATATATATATTTATATATATATATATATATATAACATGTATATATATATATATACATATTTTACTCATATTTCCATAATTCCTCCAAAAATTATTATAAATCTAGAATGTCATATACAGTCTGATAATCCCCAGAATGTACAAGGTCCTATTTTATACAATTATCATTGAATATCAACTAATAATGATATTTATAATATTTAATTATGAATACTTAGAAATATTCATTAAATCGTTAAAATGGAATACAACACACTCATACCAAATTACATCAACACGAATGTCATTGGACGTACCGCATGACTACAATGGCTTGGGCTCAGTTCGGGCTAGTTTGGTACAACCTGGTCTTCTATACGTCAATAAATTAAATAATAAATAATTAAAACAACTTTAGAGGTTAGGTCACAACTTGGCCTGGTTTTTCTAGTTAGAACATCACTATGGCTCGGCCTTCCCTGCCAGGGCTAACACACTAGTTAAAGCATGCCACTGCACTGTCCGTGCCACGGTTTCTAATCACCTTGTACTCCAATTCCTAATCATGGCTAAAATCATCTACCGTAATAATTAACTAATTAATTATTTATAAAAATCTAAAAAATCACCATTTAAATAAAATAAATAATAATAAAAATATATCAAGATTTTTCGGAAAGGGGAGCTACACATGTCACATTTCCTCAGTACGACGGTCCTGAAGCACGAAGAACCCTCCTTATGGCTCAAGAGAACCAAACCCTGCTGAATTTAATGAACAGAGAACCTCTGGAAAGTCTTGATGGTGTAGTTCACAAGAAGCCTGCCTTCCTTTTTGGAGATGCCATAAAGAAAACTTCTCAACCCAAGACCAGAAAAGAGGGAAGAATTTTCACAAATGAGGATAAAGTCATATACCTCACGGAAATATCAAGGTCTATGGCATTATCCCAATATGCTTTTGCCAGCTATCATAGAATAATGTCATGGGATCTGACTCCCATTCAGCAGGCAAGAGTCGGTAGAATCTGTTACAGAATGGGTCCGAAGTATAGGGACCTCTTTTACAGTACTTCTGAAAAGTACAGTACACACTTGAGTGGTTTGTAGCCAAGCTGCATCCCTCCCGAGGATTCCTTCCTACTCCTTCCGGTCAGAATACCCATTTTTGCAAATACATTTGCAAAAGCTGAAGGAAGATATCCAGACCACGTTATGCGTATGACAGGTCTAGTTAACCCAGAGATAAAGTGCTGGAGCAGCTTGTCCATTTGGATTTTGGATCAATTCAAGGACAAGCTCCTCGATCTGGGTCTCTATTATGCCATCTGGACTACAGTATACGGCATTCGCCCGAATGCTCATATGTTCTTAGCTCTAGTAGAGAGGTACAATGAAAGCACTGGGACTTTCATGACTCTCCATGGAGAAATAGGATTTTCTCTTCATGAGATGGAATATCTCTCTCACCTACCAATGTGCGATAATCCATATGAAGAGTATGTGCCCACAAATGACGAATTGGATGCTATGGCAGAGGAGAACCCTCAAATGATCGTCGTCTTCCAAGAATTATTGTGTCACTATAAGATCTGCTCACTTTACTATAAAAGTACCACTGCAGGTATTTGTTATACCACCAAGTGGATGCCATATCTCTTCTTGGGTCATGCACGGGAGGACAAGCCACTTGAAGGTCAAGCCTGTGCTCCTCGTTTTGAACCCTTCAATCAGAGCGACATGCAATATCTGATGAGCAACATGATCATGGAGATGTCACGCTGGATGAGGATTTGCATCCGTTCAAGGCTAGCGACACTCTCCAGAGTTACCTTAGACAGGGTTACAGATCCATGTCTCAAGAGGCCCAGCTAGCTGGTTTTTTATCTTCATGTCTACGGCGCTTTATAGTTCCAGGAGCCAGTACAGTCGACAGATTCTATCGGGGCATCCTGTTTGCTGCAGCACGTCTTGTCATCGGATACAAGATGGACCTCTTATCGGCCATGACCTGCCGTTTGAACGCAAGATTGTATTCTTTTGTACAGACCATGTTAAATGACAAAGCGATAAGGCAAGATTTCTCTCGTACCGAGATGCCATACACCTACCTGTTCGGATGGCTATTGCTTCACCATCCCTGTTTGATGAACCCAAATATGGAAGCTGACGGCGAAAATTTCATCAGACGCTACTCCAGTGCTCAGTGGCAATATACTGCTCTTTCAGAGTACAGATTTGCCTTGAACTGTGGATCGGGATGGAGTTTCCAGTGTGTTGAGCCTCCTCATGGGTATGAGGCTATGTCTCTACAAATGATGGATTTGACTGCAGAATCACTCTGTTTAAGCCCACCCATCTTTTCGTGGCTGCAGGCGATCCATCCCTCTCACTTGGTCTGCAGGTTTGAGGAAGAGTGTTATTTGGAACTGTACTTGCCAAGTCGACTTGTACGGCAATTCGGATATGATCAGCTTCATGTGGGTAACGCTACCACTTGTCTACAGGCCAATGGTTACCTCATCGATGGGGCTAGGGCCTGGAGCTATTACAACGCCCGGGGTACAAAAGCTATATTTTCTATGCCCTACAATCTTCCACAAGGCCCGTGTATGTTATATACATACGCAAACTTCTATACTTCAGCGAACACATTCACTGAAAGCTTCCATCCTGCACACAGCTTCGTAAGTGAAAAGAGATCCAAATAGGGGAAACACACTGCTCACTCTTTTTGGGATGCAGAGGACAAAGATCCTGCAGATCCACCACTAGAAGCTTCCATTCAAAAGAACTATCCCGATGAAGGTCAGGATCCTCTAGACGGATCCATAAAGGTACGAAAAGAGAAATCCCCTATTAAGGGTTTAAAGAAAAGAAAGACTAAGGAGACGACGGCCCCTCCTCAGCAGGATAATAGACCCGACTCTCTATGAGCTCCAGAGAAGAAGAGAAGAACATCACTGCTTATAAAAGAACCAACGACTACAAGAACGACACGTTCTCAGTCAAAATAGATGCTTCTCAGTTCTTCATCTGGAGAGAAGGAAATCACTTCTTCTTCTATTCAGAAACAGAGAAGAGGCACAGAAGAAAGAACATCTACCACTTCGATCAATATGGAGGACGATCACACCAGAGCTACTGAAGATCCGGTCGCACCACTACACAGAGAGGTCAGGAGAAAGTTGGTAGTTACTGAAGAAGTACCATTGTAGCTCCCCTTTTCGGAAATTTATGAATTTTTTTTTATAAATTTATTTGATTACAATGGTGACTTTTAAAATTTTATAAATAATTATTTAGTTAAGTATTACGGTAGATGACTTTAGCCATGTTTGAGTTTTGAAGGACCAGACGACTAGAAATCATGGCACGGATAGTGCAGTGACGTGCCTTGACTAGTGTATTAGCCATGTCAAGGAAGACTCAACCATAAGTGTGTCCTAACTAGAAAAACTAGGCCAAGTTATGACATGACCATTATAAATAGTTTAATTATTTATTATTAGGAATTATTGACTTGTAGAAGATCCGATTGTATCCAACTAGTCCGGACTGGACCCAAACTAAGCACAAGCCCATGCAGTGATGTAGTGCATCCAAAGACGTCCATATAGACGTATTTTAAGCATATGCATCAATTTATATTTTACTTTATTTTGGAATTTTACAAATACTTTCTTAATTGTATTACGTATAATATATGTATTATAAATATTTATATGACATTTTAGAGTACTTGCACGATTTATTGTGGTCCCGGTAACGTGGAAGTATATTGTGTCACTCAATACTCTGGTATTGGTTTATTGTATTTTATTACTATTATTATTATTATCGATATTATAATCATTATCAAATATTGGTTATTTTTGTATTCCTATAATATATATATTGAATTATATGTACACATGTATATATGTATAACCCTATCCTAGAAGAATATTGCTAAGTTTTGTATTTAGAATTTTCTGAATATCTATTTATGGATATACATGTATATTATTTGTTATCATATATGTGTGTATAAATATATATTATATATGTGTGTACGTATATGTATATATAAATATATATTATATGTGTATATGTATATGTATATATACATATATATTATATATGTGTACGTATATATATAAATATATATATATATATATATATATATATATATATTAAAAAGAAAAAGAAAAACAAATAAACCAAAACATATGAGCTCAGCCGGTCCAGCTATTCCTAAAACCCAACCCGGCCCAAATGGACAAACTTCCCGCTCGGCCAAACAGAACAGGCCCGATCCCAGGCAACAGCAGCCGTTTATATATATATATATATATATATATATATATATATATATATATATATATAAAAAAAAAAATATATATATATATATATATATATATATATAGGAGAGACCGAGAGAGAGCGGAGGGAATGGAGAATCATCTAAACCCTTAGCGCCACCCCCAGCCACCCTAGACGTGCGCCGTCGCCGCCACGACCGTCGGACGGCGAGGCCGACGATAAGAGCCGCCGCACGTAACAGTGACATCAATGGCATCAAACGACAGTGACGGTTTGGAAAGGGTCGACTTCGTACGGAGAGTTCTCCCCGATCGCTCGACGGTTTATCGAGCCGATTGCTCAGGTATGACCCTAACACAACCATCTTTAGACCCCTTCAATTAGTTCGAACCTAGATGGCCGAGGTTGTCCAGAAAATCGAAGTGAAGTCGACGAAAAACCTGCTTGCAAACAGAACAAAACCCAGTCCAAATGCCGATGTTGGAAGGCCGATTCTGGTCAAACCAAAGACCAACTTAGAATTCTAATTGAACAATTATTTGGACAACATGTAGGACAACAAAACTCTTCTTTTAGTTTTAAATAAATCTAGGTATTCATTAAATAAAACCTATTCAAAGTTGATCAAAAACCTGTTTTCAAAATTGGAAAAACCTTCAATATGACGTGCGTTCCGCCAATCCGAACGATGTGATCGTAAACCGAAAGCATCGAAAGGTGCATATCGGCTTCGTGGATGTGTGGGCTTTGACGGAATTCAAATTGGTCGCGTATGCGTGACGAATTTGATGCGTATCCGTCGAAATTCACCGTATCGGCCTCTGTGCAAATTTCTCAATTACTTTTTACACGTTCGTCAGATCGAGACGAAACTTACGCCAACAGGACCATATCGTTTTTCTGGTCCTGTATGCCAAGTTTGGTCCGATTCTGAGGCAGTTGATCGAATCACCGTTTCGTGGGCCCCACGATCCGATTCAATGGGCGATTTTGTGCACGGCCCGCCGAAATCCAACTTTGGACTTACGGTTGGGTTCGTATCAAAAAACCGGACTTGTTGACATATAGTTTGAAAACTTTAGAGACCATTGACCCTGGCACGCTTTTCGGTGCAAAGCGGGTCGAACGGCGGACATCATTTTTGTCCAAAATTACCGTTTTGCCCCTGTGTCCAAAATTGGACTTAAGGACAGGCAATTATAGCTAATTTGACTATTCTGAGAATGTTGGCAATATCTGTTTCAGCTTTCGGAGACAGTGGTAGGATTTTGGACTTATTGGCTTACCAGTTGACAGTTTATTGATGGTTCTTCGTGCTACCACCAGGCAAGATACCTTGCATCCCTCTACAGTTTATTTTCATGCTTATAGTTCATCTGTTTTAGTATGTTATCTTTAGTTACCGTAGTTGCTATAGATTTATATGATACCATGTTTACTAGTTTATTGTCTTGCTTGTATATCAATATTTTCTGACTTGATAGCGTAGTTACACCAGGCTTGTCCACATTATAGTCCATGCTAGAGTATTCCTTACCTGTGTCATGACTGAGTTGTACCGTGTCGTCACCTGTATCTTGACTGAGTCGTGTCTACAAGTATGTGTGATTGGACTGCTATTCTTGTATCGTTCCCACAACCTGCGAGTCCACACACGGGGCGAGGGTTGTCCGTTTGCACCTACAAGTCCACACACGGGACGAGGGTGACTTATCTTGAAACTGACCTGCGAGTCCACATTCGGGGCGAGGGTTGGTATTCCATTGATCTCTTGTTCTTCCAGCAGTTCATTTATGCATAGTTGATCCCGTATCCGTGTTCATAGTTACCTGTCAGTAGCCACATGTCAGTCTCATGTCTAGTTCCTGTTTATACCCTGTTTATATTATTGCATGATTAAACTGTTAGATAGGCATATTTTTATGTATCTTGCTATGTCCCCTGAGGACCCGATGATCTCTTCAGGTAGCTGATTATATGGAGTTAGTTAGCGGCTCATGATGGTAGTGATTACACCTGCAGGGATACAGGTATTTGCTTATGATTTTTTTTATTATCCTCTCGTGCTTTATATCATATGTCATGTTATATTCTGCTTATTTTATAGACTCATATCATTCTTGGAGTCTAATCGAATAATATGCTAATGGGCTGCAGACCATGACCCATACTTGTTCATTCTTGTTTTACATGATTCTTGTGGATTGAGATATAGTTTAGATTAGACATAATACCCTATTCTGGACAGCTTATACGTATTCGAGTTGGGCTGGAGTCCGCTTGATACGTAGTTGGCTTGCTCACGAGCTCGCGTCCGAAAACCGGGTGCGGGTCGTGACAACCATCTCAAGAAGGTAATATCAAGATTGTAATATATATACATATTTTTTGTCAAAGATGTATATTAAATTGATCTCTTTCTTTGCATTGGCTACTTCAACAGATGTCCAGCCTTCTACTACCACTGTAGAAGCTTCGAGATTAGAAACTATGACTGTACGTATTCCCGCAAATGTACTTGCTGCTGCGGGGATAACAGTTCCATCTCCAACTCCTATGAGTCCGGATGCCACCATTCCAGAGAAGGTTTTGCCTCCACAAGATACTTCAAAAACTCAAGAGTCTACTCATTCTGAAGAGGCGATGATTGAAGCCTTGGCTGATTGTGACTTTGGTGATGGAACATATGATGATGATTAGAATAACATCACTAAAGAAAAATAAACTTTAGTAGACGCACCATCACCTCAGGAACTCCCAGTTGATGAAGATCCCTCAATTGCTGAAGACGAGGAGAATGTGGTTATCGATGAAGAACATACCAATCCCAAGATCGATGAACCCATAATCTCTGAGAAACCTGAGACGTCTGGAGTGGCAGCAGAATTAGCAGATCAAACTCCAATGACTCTGCCACTTCAGACTGAATCCGGAGCAGGCAGTAGTCAAGCTACTATGTCTGCAGAAACCTTGTCAAAGCTTCAGCCAGAGACAGTCAAACCTCTTGAAACTCCTCATGATATACCCAGCTCAGGTAAATTTCTAAGCATGATCTATTTGTCGTAGCTCCTTCCGTATTGTATATTGCTAATATAAATTGCAGAAGAACCCACAGGGACTGTAGCAGGGGTGGGAAGCTCTTCTCATATCAGCGCTCAAGATGAAGTGCCTCCACCTACTAAAACTGTAAAGACTCTAGTGGAAGTAGTAGCCACTCCAGGAGCCGTGGCAACTAACAAATTCGTGGTGGCCTCCTTCACGAGAGTCTTTTTTACATCCATGGAGCCTCTAGTTCATAGAGTGATGGAGAGAGAAGATGTTCCTTTTAGTACCATCAGAACTCCTTCTTCATTTTGATTGGAGGTATCCAAAGCCAAGAAGACGAGGCTCAGGCTATAGTTTTGGAACATATTTTGAATGAGCTGAAGGGCTCAATTAAAGCTTACAAGGAGCTAAAAAGAGGAGATATCGAGCAACTAGTAAACACAGAATATGAGGCTATGGCTCGAGAAGCAGAGACTAGTAAAGCCAATTTTGAAGCATTTTTGCTGGCTTTCACTAGACGATCCTCTGAACTAGACATCCAAATCGCTGATGCAGCTGTTATTGCTGAGAGTCATAAGACTAAGGCTATAGAGGAAGAGAAGAAGGCTGCTGATCTGGAGGCTAAAATTGGCCAACTTCAAGCAGAACTTAAGACGGTCAAGCAGAATTTGGAACAAGAAAGTCAATTGCATCAAGCTGATGTTAATCAAATAGATGCTTTGAAGCATCAGAAGGAAGAATTTGAACGTCTACAGAATGAAGAACTAGCACGTCAAACTGCTGCTCTGCAACCATTCGATCCTGAATCGGGAAGAGTTGAAGCCAGACAGCGAGTGCTAGATTCTTGTAATGAAAGAGTTCAAGATTTGAAGAAACAAATTAAAGAACTTATTACTTATCCTTCAGACTAGAATAAGCAAAGTTTGTTGTCTTTTTCATTACAATGTATTTCTTTTTGAAATAGAAATAAAATGAGAAACTTTTTGTGTGGTTCCATTACTTGTTACATATCTTGTTATAGATAGAATAGAAAAATATATTCAGAGGTACTTGACATGATATATCTCTTGATTTAGAAAATATAATATTTATTATATCTGTTCAAAGGTAATGTGGATGTGGCAGAATATAACGTTTAGAAATATTGTTATTTCAATAGACAACTTTATCAGAGGTACTAGGGACGTGACAAGTTGCTGATGTTGATAATCAGAATTCAGAGGTATGGGGAACGTGAATTCTTGTTATTACAATAAAGTAAATAAGAGACAATAAATGCCAAGACTAAACTAATGAATGAATGAATGAAAAGTCAAAGAAAGTGAATGAATGGACAGTCACTTCGGTTTTCGAGGAGGAGACACTGAATGAATGAACAATCATTTCGATTCTCGAGGAAGAGAATGAATGAATGAACAATTATAAATGAATGAACAATTGGACTTCTTTTGAAGAGGAAAAGTCACATCGGTTCTCGAAGTCGATCATTTAGTCGTTCTGTCTATAAATAAAGCAAAACTTATGTAGATATCTTCAACTTCTTCTTTTTTGTACAAAATATCTTCCAAATATTTTCTCACTCCGAAGATCGAAGGAATGACCGAGACACCTCCTGCTGAGCCTCCGGTGCCTCCTCAGAAAGAAGTGGGTGAAGGCTCGACTGTTCCTGTACCAGAGCAGGACTTGATTGCCAAGTTGGTGGAGCCTGGGAAGATTGCCGAAGAAGAAGCAGTAAGGGTGGCCGCCTGTGAGTTGCTAGTGTGTTCAGACAACGAAATGCTTGAATTGCTGGCAAATCATGTATTTAATCAGGAAGGATCGTGTCCTCGTCCCCGTCCTTAATTATTATGTAACTCTTTTTTGATTTGAAAATAAAATGAACTTTATTTACATCATTTCTCTGAATGAAGAACATTTTACTTTTATACATAATATTTCTTGAGAAATTTGCCATTGATAGGCATTGTAGAAGCATGGAAAAATAATAAAGAAAGATCTATGCGGCCAGGGAACCCCATGCAGCTCAGATAGCCCATGCGGCTCAAAGATTCATGCGGCACAAGGGACTATACGGCTCAAGACGTTCCATGCGGCTCAGAAGAGAAGACACGTGGCTTGCAAACAGTTCTCCCCTCCGCCCTATACTGCATTAATTACTTTGACGGCTGATCGCTCTGACGACACGACAGGCCTGACACAAAGAGACAATTATGACTCTATCATAATGACAGAATCCTAGGAAATCAAAGAAAATCTCTGGCACAACCCCCCGAGATCCAGAAAACACTACGCAGCCTAGACATGTGGACAGTCATATGCGGCTCGAGCGGAGACTCCCCATGCGGCTCAGGCCAAAGTTGCCCTATGCGGCCCAGATCGAAACAGCCCTATGCAGCTCACAAGGATCATCTCCATGCGGCTCATTACCCATTATATGGTCCAGATTATCATGCGGTTCAAAGACTCGGGGGAGAGCTGTCCTGACACGTGGCCAGGCTTATGCGGCTCAAACTTTATGCGGCCCAATCCTTATGCGGCTCAGTGACTCCCAGGACGCGTGTTATAAAGCCAATCAATTTTCCAGATTTACTGCAATCAAAGATTGGGTCAAATCCCAATAATCTGGGACACGTGGCAGGAGAATGAATTAAATTTATTCATTCAGATTTGCAGACATCATCAAATCATCATCATGGAGATTTATTCCAATCAGCATTAATTACTGATAGGATTTGGTGCAATCTACACTAAATGGCCCAGATTCATCACACTCAAGATTAATGGCTCAGATTGATCAATCAACAGGCCACCGCCACTTTAAGGGGCAATCATTGCAAACCCTAATGATTGTATTCCCTCCTTATAAATAGCAAGGTGCCATTCCCTTGCAGAAGGACCACTTTTCCAGATCAGAGAGAGCACCACATACTTGGAGAGAAAAAGCAGAGAGAGAGCAAAGAGAGCATTTCTTCAACGCCAAGCAATCTTCTGGAGTCAAGGCTGCGTACCGATCGTCCAAGGAGTAAGGCAGAGCTGTCGTCGCTTTCCCGAGCCTTTATCGTCATCCCCCAAAATCTAAAATAAACAATTGTACTTAGACTGCTGTACCTAGGTTTTCGTCCCTAGGCTTTCTTTGTACAAGCGAGTTTGTAACGTGAAGTAAAAGTACAGTCCTCCGATAATTGTTCTGCTTTTTTATATTTTATGGCAAACACGATGGCGACTCTGCTGGGGACAAACTTCTCCACAGCTGAGGAGTTGGTGACGCAATCGGATGCAGCCAAGCTTGGCTCCACGCAACAGAAGATGGTCGTCCGTTTTGACCAACAGGCGTTTGAAGAAATACTCTCTGAAGGAAGTGCTGGCCCGATCCAGAAGCAAACCCGCACAAAGAAAGCTTGCCGCGAGTGGAGCCAAAATCATTTGCTCCTCCGCAGGTTTTGGACGGGGTACTCTCCGCTACCCAAAACGGCGAAGGCGATTCTCATACGGCTCCACTTCGAGCCGTAGAGCACTCTATTGTCCCCAAGTCCGACAAAGGAAAGCACTACGATGCTGGACTTGCAGGGACAAAGAGTGATTCCATGCGCCCCAAGAAGAAGCCGAGCACTCCTGTGGCGAAATCTGCCAACCGCATGAAGAAAGGCTATGCGGCCAGATCATCCAGCCGCATGAAGAAAACTCATGCGGCTGAGAATCTCAGCCGCATAAAGAACACCTATACGGCTATGTCTGTCAGCCGCATGAAGACTACTGATGACAGCCGCCTGACGCCTACTCCATGCGGCTCTGTCTTCGATCGCCTCTCTTATGGTCCTGATCTCTTGTGCTCCCAAGAAGATATGTCTGACTCTCTCCAGTATCACTTAGACTCTTCCTACTATGTGCCCTTACGCACTAGAGCGAAGAAGTCTAAGACAGCGCGAGCCTGGCAAGTTCGGTCTGCTGATCTGATCTCTGACCATCCAAGCGTCCCGTATACTGTTACGCGGGCCTCGGATGGAAAGTTATACAGAACCACTCGAGTCCAGCCCCTGGCGGCAGATGGACAGAGAGGTTCGCAAAAGTCTCCCAAAATCCTAGGAGCAAACATGGTCGATCCAGACCCATCTGACTTGCGTGAGGCCGTCCTCCATAAACGTAAGGAAAGAGAAAATGCATCGGGGTGCGAAGAGTCCTCCCACGGGCGTCACTGCACCCAAGTCATCATCAACTACTGCTGTAATAACGTGACAATATGAGAAGACCGGCAGTCCGTCTTCCAAAGACTGCAATAGCCATCTTCAGAAGACGAGGCACTTCCCGTCGTCTCCTGCAACTCTGCTCAAAAAGTCCCCGTCGACGGAAAAGAAAAGAAGACCAGCGCTCCTAGTCCGAAGATATCAACCACTATGACTAAGAGACTGTCGTCTAAGCGGGCGCCCACCACCGAAGTCTTCCAAGGCACCCGTTCTAAAACGAAATCTGCTACAGTGGAAGATTCATCATCCACAACACAGAGGGTTGCTGGGACTGGGGGTAGCACTCCTCCAAACCTCCACAACAATCCGATATTCCAAGAAGACGAGCCGGGGGAGACAACTCTCCCAACAGATGCAGCAAACCCCGACGTCCCCGAGGACGTCCACAACTCCCAAGACGAGACGAACTCGAAAACTGGGGTTACCGTTCCTTCTGAGTCCGAACCAGAAGAGAACATTCCCATATACCTCGACGACTTCTCACTACAGGGGTATGATTCGGAGGGCGCTTCCTCCACCGCTCCGTCTATCTCTCCTCATGTGAAGACGATATTCATGACAGACAGCAGCCAAGGTGGTTCCAGCGATCGCCAATGCATCGACACTCTCGAAGCCATATTGCTTGTCTTGGTCAAGTCTGTGGACGAGATCAAAGCGGCCCTTCCAACTCTGCAAGAAGGGACGTCTGGCCAAACAAGCGCGGGACCTGCGGTCAATGCAGACTCGAATTCAGCGGCACCAAACCCGGGCAACGATCCTCCTGAAACAATGGCCCCCACCGCCGTAGACGAAGCCCGCGAAGCGAGAAGAGAGGTCCAGGAGCTCCGAGCCATGTTCCACGCTCGAGAAAATTCTCAAGACCTCAGAATACGGCAACCATACCCTGCTGCCTGGAGGGATGTTCCATTCCCACCAAGATATAAGCCGTTCAATATCAATCCTTATGATGGCAAGACCTCGGCAAGTCGGTACATCACTTACTTCGAGGTCACCACCGACCATCTGCCCCATGATGATGCCATTCTTACACGATTATTCATCGGAGCATTGGAAGGGGTCGCCTTCGACTGGTGCCGCAATCTGTCGGACAACTGCATCCACTCCTTCGCCAGCTTCAAGCGCATGTTCTTGGAGAGATTCTACGAAGTAGGGCAGGACATCACAATGTCCACCCTCATGGACGTCGTCCAATGAGAGAAGGAGCTGACAAGGAACTACATTGAGCGGTTTTGCCAAACCGCAATGAAGCTGCCGTCTGGAAATTCGGATTCCTCTCTGATTGAAATTTGCCAAAAGAGATTGCTCCCAACAATCAGTCTCTGGATGGGCAAAAGTCAATTCAAGGACTGGAAGATGTTCATCATCAGCGCCACAAGCGTCGAAAAATGGTTGAAGAAGGCTCGTCAATTGGGATTGCACATCTCGGACGGAGAGAACAAGGGCAAGCGTCCCAACAACAACAATGGGGGTAGCCCCTCCAACAATCGGGACAGCAGGGGTAAGCAGGCTATGGTGGCCGATACAGCATAGAAACCTGAGCCAAAGCTGGCAGACAAACATTGGCCGCAAATCACTTACTCCTTCGAAGACGGTCACGTCAAACCCATCTTGGATATGCTCATACAAGGAGACAGAATTCAGCTTCCTCTACCAAGACGGGAATCGCGGCCGGCAGAGATGGAGAACCCAAAGTACTGCCATTATCACCGCTACGTCCACCATACTACATACGACTGCTACCAGCTAAAACGTACATCCAAAATCTCATCGATTCGAATGCTCTGGCTATCGATTTCGAAGAGGTAACCGTGGCAGCCAATATAGTGTCAGTACAATTCGACAGCTTCCCTCTGACAGAAACCCAAGACGGTGTGGTCCCCATCCCTCTGGCGACAACGGAGATTGCTAATCTTCCACCTCTCCGAGATCAGGCTACTGGTCTAGTACCCCTCACCACATCACGAGGGGAGGTCTTGTGGGTCCATCCAGACTTGGTGTCAGAAGTGACTCAGCCCACACCATCTTTCATTTATAAGAAGAAGAGTGGGAAAGTCATGTCTTGCCGCACAATCTCGACAGATATCGAAGAAGCTACAGCCGTAGTCACTCGGTCTGGGGCACAATCCCAGCCTGTGGCTGACAACCCGGCTAAAGATCATCAGCCCGCCACAACTGAGGCTCCGGGACCGGCTCAGCCTCCGACGACCGACAAGCCTAGGCCGAGGGAGACTCACTTTGACAAATCCCTCCGAGAAGAGACATTATAAGGGCTGGAGAAGTCCTACAACTTCGATATCTTAGCACAATTGGCCAACACACCGGCCAAGTTGTCATTATACGAGCTTATGAGACTCTCCAAGGATGTTCATGCGGCCTTGAGCGATGTACTCCAAAATGCCGACGCATATCTGGCTCAGGTCAACCTCACGGGAGAAAACCTGCCTGCAGATCTCCAAGACAGCGCCTGCACGGGAGCGATGCCCAACATTGTCTTCACTCCGTAGGACATGCTCATCAAAACTAACTTGCATGATCGCCCGCTATACAACACTAGATACATCGGTAACGTAAAGGTGGATTGGATGCACATTGATCCTGGCTCTTCCATAAGCATTATTCCGAAGGGTCTGCTACATCATCTCCGTGTCCCAATGCATTGCCTGACACCTACAAGCACCGCCATCAGCGGTTTTAATTCGGGCAGGAGCTACCCAATTGGGAAGATTCGTCTGAAGTGTCAAATTGGCGATCTTCAATCCGAAGTCACCTGCTACGTCATAGATATAGACACTTCGTATAACATCCTCTTGGGGTGCCCGTGGATACACGACTATATGATCGTGCCTTCCACGCTGTACCAATGCTTCAAATATATCAACAAACACGGCTTCGTGAGGACAAAATTTGCTGATATCGATCCCTTCAAAGGGGTCGAATCCTACTACTCAGACTCCTGCCTATACGAAAAGTCGAAGAGGCACCTTGATGAAGGAGATATGCAAGCTCGTACCGAGACAGCCACAGGATCAGAAGAACCTCTGACGATCCATCTCCAAGCTCGCAAACCTGGCAAGTCTGAACCCCTTACCGCCACTCTGCGTAAGGGCACAATCAGCCTCTCAGCACAAGAAGAGCAGATGATAATCCGGCTGCCAAGGTCTGGCCAAGTACCAAGACCCACAACAGAGCCACTGATAATCAGGCTGCCGAGAGTCGGCCAACCGCAAACGGAGAAGCTTAATCCCTCCGACAAGCCAATGACGATACGCCTTCCCAAGAAGGTTCGTCACCCCGATGCAAGGCCTGGAACTTCTAACGAACCAACCACTCCCCGCCCAGCATCGAGCACCAGACTGGAGGTCGCTAGTCTGCCAACAACTCTACGCTCTGCTCCACCAGCTGAACCCTTGACGATCAAGCTGCCCAGGTGGTCCTCTCAGTCTTCATTTATACCGGAGGTAGCCGAAGAGGAACCGGAGCTAGCCAAGCATGTGGCTGCCCACACTGATGTTCCCTCCGCAGATGATGTAATCCTGCTAGAAAAGATACCTTACTTCATCAATAAAGGGCTATCTTTGAACTACCTCGAGCTTAATAAGCTTTGTACGATGTATCCTATGGAATACGGTATAGGCACTTACCTACACACACAGGTGAAAAATGTGTACACCGCGATCCAGCTTACCCCAGTAGAAGACGCTTACCGCATAATCGAGGGAGGGGACCATCCAATCATCTTCGGCCGGAAGGACGATCCGCATCCCTTCACCATAGAAGAAGTCGACCTTGAATCAGATGCCGGAAGACTGCCTCTGTATCTTTATAGCCCCCAATCCAAATATCTCATACAGAAACAGGGGTATGATCTGGAGACGACGCCAGGCTTGAACTACGGTACTGGACGACGATTACCTTTGAAGCCACCAGTCCCGGCTGGCAAACCACGGGACTACTATAGTAAGACTCGATGTGGGTTAGGGTATGTTACATCCACGACGACCCCTGAGAGTTTAGATGAAGAATGTGACTGGCATTCACACTCAACCGGGTCACCAACTTCTGATTCGGATACCAGCATCGGAGATGTATTCAGGCAAGTCTTGTCAGTCAACATGGCATTCGCCGACGCTTATGAAGAAGATGAAGACATCCCTGAAATCCTTGAGCTAGAGCCGTGGGCCCAACAGCTGGATGCACAATAGGAAAAGCGGTTCGAACAGAGGGAACCCCCTACTGAAGATGAGGTCATACAAGTGGATCTCGGCAGCGAATCTTCTCCAAAACCGATCTTCGTCAGTAAAAGCCTAACAGACGAAGAGCGAGAATCACTGCTGGAGCTTGTCAAAGAATATATTGATGTGTTCGCCTGGATCTATGAAGACATGCCAGGGTTAAATCCCGATATTGTGCTTCACAAGCTTAACATTCGGCCAGATGCAAAGCCAGTCAAGCAACAACAGTGACGCTTCCGCCCGGGCATCATGGATGCGATCGAAGCCGAAGTCAACAAACTGATAGCCAGCGGCTTCATTCGTGAGGAACAATATTCGGATTGGGTCGCCAACATATTACCAGTCCTCAAGAAGAATAGAAAGATTCGAATCTGCATCGACTTCCGCAATCTGAACGAGGCATGCCCCAAAGATAAATTTCCCCTCCCTATCACAGACATCATGATTGACAACACCTGCGGCTTCGAACGTATGTCATTCATGGATAGTTTCTCAGGGTACAACCAAATTAAGATGTCTCCTGACGACGAAAAGCATACATCATTCCGAACACCGATCGGCACATACTGTTACACAGTCATGCCTTTCGGTTTAAAGAATGCCGGTGCCACATATCAAAGAGCCATGAGTATCATCTTCAGAGACCACTTACGCAAGACAGTGGAATGCTATATGGATGACATCGCCGTCAAAAGTCGATGTAAGGGAGACCATCTGCAGGATCTGAGGACGGTATTCGACCTGATACGAGCACACAATTTGAAAATGAACCCTACGAAGTCCTTCCTAGGTGTATCCAGCGAGAAGTTCTTGGGTTTCATCATCACCGCCCAGGGTATCCATGTAGACCCTGAGAAGACAAAGGCAATCATGGAGATGGGTCCTCCGAGAAATCTCTGCGAACTCAGAGGCCTTCAAGGGAGGCTAGCTTACATCAGGAGGTTCATTTTTAACCTCTCTGGGCGATGTCGAACATTCACCTACCTCATAAAGAAAGGCATCTCATTCGTATGGGACGAAGAGTGTCAGCGGGCCTTCGACAGCATCAAAGAATATTTATCAAACCCTCCAGTCCTGGTGGCCCCGGTTGCTGGAAAACTATTCCTGCTCTACGTACGAGCAATGGAGCATTCTCTCGGAGCCCTGCTGGCACAAAACAACGATGCTAGCCATGAGCAAGCCATATATTACCTCAGTCGAATGATGATTGGGCCAGAGCACCGATACACCGCTGTAGAGAAGGAATGCCTTGCCCTGGTATTCGCCATTCAGAAGACGCGGCACTATGTCACTGGACAAACAATACATGTGATCTCACGAGTCAATCCTCTCAGGGTCCTCATGACTAAACCAGGGGCTCTCGCCTCGCTACGTGGGCTATATTGATGTCCCCTTATCATATGATCTTCGTCCCGCAAAAGGCTGTCAAGGGTCAAGTCCTGGCAAACTTTTTGGCAGCCCATCCGGGCTCGGAGTCCTCCAGAATATATAAAGAGATCCCAGATGAGGTCGCCGACTCACATACAACCTCTCACGATGATATATGGCGAATGTTCTTCGACGGTGCTTCAAGAACGGGACCCAAAGGCAACATCGTCGTCGGAGTCGGGGTGGTGCTAGTCTCCCCTTTCGGATTGGTGATTAACCGCACTTATTCTCTCACATAACCCTGCTCTAACAATGTGGCCGAATACAATGCTTTGGTCATTGGCCTCCAACTTGCAAGAGAGCTGGGGGTAGAATACCTTGAAGCATACGGCGATTCTCAGTTAATCGTCAACCAGATCCGGGGTTCATACGAGGTCCGCCATGAAGACATGATCCCCTATCACCAAATAGCGATCGACATCATCTCGTCGTTTGAGGGGTTCTTCATCGAGCATGTTCCCAGACTCCGAAATATCGAAGCCGATGCCTTAGCAGGTCTGGCCGCTTCCCTAGCAGTGCCAAATCACACTCAACAATCGGTGGATGTGATAGGCTACGAACTGGTCTGCCCCAAGAACAATGTTCAATTCGTGACAAGCTATTCCGCTCCGGCGATTGATAATGCCCCAGATTGGAGACAATCAATCATTGACTTCGTCATCTACGATATCCTGCCCGAGAACCCAAAGGAAGCCACCTCCATCAGACGACGTTTCCTCATATTCTTCTACGATACAGAGACAAAAATGTTGTATCGCCGATCCTATGATGGATTATTGCTTCGATGTCTGTCAAACGCAGAAGCCAAAGAAGCCGTACGAGAAGCTCATGACGGTGTCTGCGAGGCCCATCAGCCTGGCCCTAAACTGCAAGACCGTCTTCGCCGGATGGGCTACTACTGCCCCACGATGGTAGCAGATGCGATAGACTATGCAAGAAGGTGCAAAGCCTGCCAAGTCCACGCGGACTTTATTCACCCGACATTCGAATTTCTACATCTGACAGTGGCATCCTGGCCCTTCGAAGCATGGAGAATGGACATCATCGGTCTAATTACTCCACCTTCCTCCCGTGGACATCGCTTCATACTTGCGATCACGGATTACTTCTCCAAATGGGCGGAAGCTGTCCCGCTTGCAAAAGTCAAAACTTCGAACGTGATCAGCTTCCTCAAGCATCACGTTATCTATCGCTTTGGACTGCCCCGGAGGATCATCTACGATAATGGTCCGCAGTTTGTAAGCCATGCCTTCTATCGGTTTTGCGACAAGCACCGCATCCAGAATATTGCTTCGATACCGTACAATCCGGCAACAAATGGGTTGGCAGAGGCATTCAACAAAACAATCATCAAACTCCTCAAGAAGTTTGTCTCTTCCAACAAACGCGACTGGAACGAGAAGCTCGGTGAATGTTTATGGGCGTACCGTACTACAGTCCGAACAGCTACCGGGAACACACCATTCTCCCTGGTGTACGGGAGTGAGGCAGTTCTCCCATTAGAGACTCAAATACCCTCGCTCCGCGTTGCCCTCACTTATCAATTGACGACGGATGATAACTACCGACGCCGACTACAAGAGTTAGAGGCCTTAGACGAAAAGTGCCTCCTCGCTCAGCAAAGAATCGAGCTATACCAAGCTCGCATCTCCGGAGCCTTCAACAAGAAGGTCAAAATCAGAACATTCTAAGTGGGCGATCTCGTTCTGGCAGTCCGGAGGCCGATGGTCATGACTCACAAGACCGCCGGTAAGTTCCAGCAAAAATGGGAAGGTCCATTTATCATCGAGGCTGTATTCTCCAACGGTGCTTACCGCCTCGCCAAGCAAAACGGAGACTTGCTCATGTTGCCCGTCAACGGCAAGTTCCTGAAGAAATATTATGTCTAAACGACATTTTCCAAAGATCATTGAGTCATGTGCCCGCTGGTACCGCTGAACTCACCCTCACAATTCTCCAAAGATCATTGAGTCATGTGTCCGCTGGTACCACTGAACTCACCCTCACAATTTTCCAGATTTTCGAGTCACGTACCCGCTGGTGCCGCTAAACTCACTTTCACAGTATCCCAGATTATTGAGTCATGTACCCGCTGGTGCCGCTGAACTCATATCCACAACATCCCAGATTATCGAGTCATGTACCCGCTGGTGCTACTGAACTCACACTTTCACAATATCGAGTCATGTACCCGCTGGTGTCTCTGAACTCACATCCCGGTCACTCTTTCAGATAGTGAGTCATGTATGATCATACCTTTGAACTTTCTTCCTGGAAGAGATCCTCCCTCATGATCTAATACCCGTACTCCCAGTGCACAAAAAGGGTAATTGATCCACAAATTGCCAAAACGGCCATGTCCTCATTACCTCTGAGTCGTTTCACTTTCGCCAAAAACAAATCACCCCCTACATAGAACTTCCATGTCTTCATTACCTCTGAGTCGTTCTATGTACCCCCTCTTTATTGAGCCCACTCCTGCTATGTCCTCATTACCTCTGAGCAGGAAGGCCCCGTCAAAGAAACTCTCATGCTCACCATGTCCTTAGTACCTCTGAGTAAGTATGTTCGTTCCCTTTAACTTGTTGCCCGTATCCAAAACCAGGGTACGTTAGGGGCAATGGGTCCATGCAAAATATTCCAATAAGATGAGTATTACGAAGCAAAAGAGTGAAGCAAATATATTCCATTCATTCAGAAATCGGTTACATCCACGCGATTACAAGAAAGTTCTTCATGCAGACAAGAAGAAAAGCAAAACAAAGCAAAGACTACAGATAGACATTTACGAGAAACCTCTAAACCCTAGTTGCAGAAGCGCACATACCACTCCCTCAACCACCTTACATATGAGGGATGCAATTGAAAAAGATCCTCGTCCAGAATAGCAGAATCAGAATTCCCAGCGCTGCCACCCTCAGCAGTCTCGATAGTTGGGAGGATGTCATCCTTCTCAGGCGCCGGTTCTTCTTTTATCGCCTCCTCCTTAACAGAGGAAGACCCCTGATTGATGACAGGAGGCGGCGGCTCCTCTGTCACTGCAATCTCAGCATTCGGTGGAGACACTGCAAGAACCAAAGACAAAAAAAAATTGATGAATGATGACAGTCAGAAGATATTCAGAGATGTTCATGCGGCCCGTTTAAAGGCAACTTTTATGCGGCTCGGACATAGGGTATACCCCATGCGGCTCGCTCATGGGACGTATATGCGGACCATGTAATTTGAAAAGCTCGCATCAAATGATTGTGCACGAAGTATGCAACAGAGTAGCCTCTGTTAGGGTTTCAAAGTACCCAATCTTCTACACAGTCCTTACCTTCGATGGTAACATGAACGTCAAGACGAACGGGGGGTACGGCAGTCGAAGACGAAGCCGATTTCCTACTCTTCGCCACAGCCTTCTTTACCACCTTGGAAGCCCTAGGTGCCATCGTTGTCTGTCGGTCAGAAGAAGAAAACAAGACAGAAATCTTAGTCAAAGAAGAGTCTAAGAGAGAAGTCCCCCCAAATACCCTTCTATTTATAGAGAAAGGAGGACCACAGACCGACGCCTCGTACAACGAAGTCGACTCTTCGGCTATTAAGACAAACTAGCTAATTAAAGATCAGAAACTCTTGGGATTCTGTCCCGAAAAGATTTGCACGCATGACATAATAACGTGGCAAAGAACTATGCGGCTGAAACATCCCTGCGGTTCAAAAATCTCTGCGGCTAAGCCATCCATGCGGCTGAAACAACTCTGTGGCTCGAAAGTTCATGCGGCTGAAATTTCCATGCGGCCAAGACATCTATGCGGCTAGGACTTCATATGCGGCTAGAAGGGCTTGCACACAGCCATGCTTCTTATTCAAAGTATTTCTATTTTGCAAATTAAAAACTTTGAAGGGGGTCTTATAGAAGCATAGAAAAATAATAAAGAAAGATCCATGCGGCCAGGGAACCCCATACGACCTGTTAGCCTATACGAAAAGTCGAAGAGGCACCTTGATGAAGGAGATGTGCAAACTCGTACCGAGACAGCCACAGGATCAGAAGAACCTCTGACGATCTATCTCCAAGCTCGCAAACCTGGCAAGTCTGCACCCCTTATCGCCACTCTGCGTAAGGACGCAATCAGCCTCTCAGCACAAGAAGAGCAGATGATAATCTGGCTGCCAAGGTCTGGCCAAGTACCAAGACCCACAACAGAGCCACTGACAATCAGGCTGCCGAGAGTCGGCCAACCGTAAACGGAGAAGCTTAATCCCTCCGACAAGCCAATGACGATACGCCTTCCCAAGAAGGGTCGTCACCCCGATGCAAGGCCTGGAACTTCTAGCGAACCAACCACTCCCCGCCCAGCATCGAGCACCAGACTGGAGGTCGCATGGGGTTCCCTGGCCGCATCTAGCGAACCAACTTTGAAGGACTAAGATTGTTCTGCTCCGATAATTGTTCTGCTCTTTTATATTTTATGGCAAACAGGCATCATAGCAACTCTGCCATCCATATCTGTTAATTGATAGGCTCTATTTGAGAAAACCTTGTTTACCACATACGAACCTTCCCATTTTGCCTCTAACTTGCCTTTGCTCATATGGGTCATAGTCATAGGATGTCTGACTGTAAGAACTAGCTCGCTTTCTTGAAATGTTCGCACTTTGACTTTGCGATTGAAAGCTTTTGAGATACAGGCTTGATAAAGTTTGATATGTTGTTGGGCCAATAGCCTTTTCTCATCGAGTGCCTCCAATTCTTGAAGTCGAATATGATCATTGTTTTCTGTGGTAAGTTTATTAGCAATAGCAATTCTCAAGGATGGAATTTGAATTTTCAACGGTAAGACAGTCTCACATCCATATACCAGAGAAAAAGGTGTGCAACCTATGGAATTACAGACTGTAGTACGATAAGCCCATAGACATTCTCCAAGTTTTCACTCCAATTACGTTTGTTAATAGAAATAAACTTTTTAAGGAGTTTGATAATAGTCTTGTTGAATACTTCAGCTAACCTGTTAGTCGCAGGATTATAGGCTGTAGAAGCAATATTTTTCATTCTATTGTCATTACAGAACCTAGTAAACTTCTGGCTGATGAATTGTGGCCCATTATCATGGATGATTCGATGAGGTACACCAAATCTATATATCACATGATTTTTGATGAAGTTGATGACACTACTAGTCTTCACTTCAGCTAAAGGTATAGCTTCAGCCCATTTAGAGAAATAATCGATTATAGCCAAGATGAACTGATGTCCTTTAGATGAAGGAGGATTGATTGGACCAATTACATCTATGCCCCAAGCTTCGAAGGGCCATGAGGCAGCAGTCTGATGAAGAAATTTCGACGGTTGGTGAATAAAATCTGCATGAATCTGACATGCTCGACATTTCCTTGTATAGTCAATGGCATCTGATACCATAGAAGGCCAGTAATAGCCCATACGTCGAATACGATCCTGTAATTTAGGACCGGGCTGATGTGCTCCACAAACGCCATCATGAGCTTCACGTAATATCTGCTTTGCTTCATCACCAGCGAGACACCTTAAGAGTAGTCCATCAAAAGTTCTTCAAAAGAGAGTTTTGGTGGTATGATTATAATAGAATCGAAGCGATCGCCGACGGATAATTGTAGTTTCTTTAGGATCTTCAGGTAGTATGTCATATACTGCAAAGTCGATGAAAGGTGCTCTCCATTCTTCGCTAATGACATTGACTTTAATTGAATAGCTATATTCAATATTATGGTTGTTTTCAATACAAAATAATTCTCTATTAGATATAACAACCATTTGTTGTCTTTTGACTGGAATTGCCAATACCGCAGCTAAGTTAGCCAAGGCATCAGCTTCAGTGTTACAAGCTCGACGTACATGTTCGATGAAGAACCGTTTGAACGAAGAAGCTATTCGGACTTCTGCTTCGTGATAGGGTACCAGATCTTGATGTCGGACTTCATATGTGCCTCTAACCTGATTAACAATCAGCTTAGAATCACCATATACTTCGAGATATTCAATATCCAATTGTTTGGCTAATTGGAGTCCAATGAGCAAAGCATTGTATTCTGCGACATTATTGGAGCACGACTCATCTAAGAAATAAGCTCTCTGAATAGCTAATCCATCTGGTGAAACAAGAACAATTCCTACTCCAGCAACAAGGGTGCCTCCGAGTCCAATTCTAGAAGCTCCATCAAAGAATAACCGCCAAGTAGAAAATTCTTCTGAGATCATATTTGATTCCAATGTCTCGTCTGGAATTTCATCATAGAGTTTAGATGTTTCAGGAACATGATGAGCTGCTAAGAAATCAGCTAGTGCTTGGCCTTTCACAGACTTTTATGGAACATAGACCATATCATATTGTGCTAATAATATAGCCCATATAGCAAGTCTAGAATTGAGTATGCTGGGCTTCTTCATTAGGACCCGAAGAGGGTTGGCTCGGGAAATAACATAAATAGTTTGGCCGATAATATAATGTCTTGCCTTTTGAACAGGAAACATTAAGGCTAAGCATTCCTTCTCCACCAGACTATAACAATGTTCAGCTCCAATCATCGTCCGACTAAGGTAGTAGATGGCTTGTTCATGACCTTCTTTGTTCTTCTGAGCCAGCAACGCTCCCAATGAATGGTCCATTGCCCGGACATACATCAAGAAGGGTATTCCTGAGATCGATGGCACTGCATGTTGGGGAGATGGGAGATTCACGATCTCAAGAGTAGCCCTTAGGATAGGGACAACACCATCTTGCACTAGCTGTGGTGGGAAATCACCAAACTGCACAGAGACGACATTGGCCGTTACAGTCTTCTCATCCTGTTGGAGAGTAACTACTCCAGAGTTGACCATCTCTTAGATTTTGCCTTTGAGCACGTAGCATGCTCGAGTTGGATGCCCTATGAATCTGTGATAAACACAATATTTAGGGTGGTCAGTTTTACCTACTTCTTCTGGCCGTTTTACCTTTGGCAGTTGAAGCTGATTGTTTTTTATTAAGCAATCAAAAATGCTCATAATATCATCATGATCAAAAGAATATTCTTCTTTTGGACGAGGTACTTTCTGTGGTGGTACTGATGGAGTGGGTGTTGTCTGAGCAACATTAACAGCCAATGACTCCTTGCCTTTGAGATTGATGGCCAATGTTTCTTTACCCTTGCGATTGTTCTGGCGATTATTAGCACCGGGTATGGAATGTTCATCTTGATTAGGATGATTTATTTGAACTCCTAACTGCTTAAACTTTTCGGCACTAACCTCCGCCGTCTTGGCATTCACAATGAAAGAAGGCCAATCTTGGAATTGTGTTGATTCCGTCGACATACTGATAATAGGCAATATTTTTGATTTGCAAGTGTTTATCGTTACAGCAGATGGAGTTCCTAGAGACATTTTAAGTGCCTCTCGACGGAATCTTTCAATGAAACTCTCTGTGGATTCATTGTGTCTTTGCTTAATTTTAATAAGGGCAGACATAGTCATATCATTGACCCTCTCATAGAACCGTTCCAAGAACATTTGCTTGAAACCAGCAAATAAAGTTTTGCAGCCATCAGGCAAGCTACGGTACCAGTCATATGCTGCACCGGCTAAACAACCGACGAACACCCTGGTAAGAAGAGCATCATTTGGCTGCAATTGGTCAGTCATTACTTCAAAGTGATTGATGTACTGACTTGGAGAAGTGTTGCCATCAAACAGCATAATGGTGGGAAGCTTGTATTTAGGAGAAAATTGAACTTCCTTCCACTCAGCAGGATAAGGTTGTTTTATCCTAAGTCTTTGTAGACCGTCTTTTTGCTTAAAGGCCTCAAACTGAGTGCGTAATAATTTTACAGCCTCATTAGCATCCCCTGATGTCTGGAAATTGGTGGGTTGGTTAGAATTGTTAGGAGGGGGAATAGCATGGTAATTACCACCCCCAGTACCAGACTGACTGGGAGCAGCTTGGACTGGTACAGAAGCAACCTGAGGAGGAGGTATCCTAGACTAACATTAACCGGTACAGAAGATGCTATGAGCTCAGGATTTGTAACAGGATTTATACTACTAGAATAAGTCATATTAGCGACGCAATTAGCGATATCTTAGTAAAACGTTGCTACCTTTTAAGGAATTAGCGACGTATTTATAAATGTCGCAATACGTCACTATTACTGACGATTGGCGACGTTTTGCGACTTGTTTTTGTATAAAGAAACATACGTCACGGATAAGTCGGTGAACGTCGCTAATATCACTAATATTAGCGATGTTTACCAACGTATAGTTATGACGTCGCTAAAATGAAAATATAGGGCATTCAAGTTTTCATTCCCTCCCATTATTTCGATCGAATTTTTCCCTCACCTGCGCGCTCCCCCTCGGCGACCCTCCCCCCTCGGCCTCCGGCGACCCCCTCCTCCCTCGGCGACCCTCCCTCCTCGGCCCTCGACCCTTCGTGACCCCGCTCGGCGACCCTGCTCCCCCTCGGCGACCCTGCTCCCACCGATGACCCCCTCGGCGACCCAGCTCTCCCTCATCGATCCCGCTCACCCTCGACGACCGCTCCCCTCCATCTCCAGCTCCTCCGGCCCCGACTAGGTAAACCCTAACCTAAATGTTAGTTAATTTGATGCATGGTTGATGTTGTGTTGGGAGATTAGGTTGTCTCAAGTTGATGGTATACACTTAAAACTAATCTACTTGCATAGGTCAGAGTGCTATAGGAGGAATATGCCACTAATTCCTTCTCCCCATTCTCCTCTTTACTCGACTTTTAATTAAATTATTCTTCATTGATAGTCTGCATGGCACATCTAGTGATTGAGCAGTCCTTGACTTGAATAATTTGTTCAAGGATGTGAATGGGATCTCCTTAATCTTATATGCCAAATTCCCATGTTGCAACCTTCTGTATATGAGCCTTTTAACATGATTGTCCCAATCTGATTAGTCACCCCAAAAACAGGAAAGAGGTTTATAATTTGTCATGCTTTATATATATATATATATATATATATATATATATATATATATATATATATATAAAAAAAAAAAAAAAAAAAAAAAAATATATATATATATATATGCATGTTAACATTATGATTCACAGAATAGGGACAAGGGGTCATCCAATACTAGGAAAAAAATTGCCCATTTGAGTATCACAAGCGTAATTAATACCTCTTTAACCTAATATTTGTAAAAAGCTTCTGAGCAGCAGCCATGTACAAGACTGAGATGCATCAGCCTATAGCTAAGGCTTTTAAATTGAATGTTATAAGTCCTTGTGGATCTCAGTCCTTGGTTGACATTGGAACTGAAACATTTAGTTGTTTCTTTAAAAGACTCCCTGATAAGTTAAGTTGTTCTTCTTTTGTTTAAGTTTTGGTATTAAGAAGTAGATGTAAATTCTGAAACCTTAGATTGATAGGTTATGCAGTGTGTATCCTGGACATTAGTTATTAGCCTTGGGTTAGGATTGATTGGTGACTGGGTTATATCAGCCTGAACAGGGACTGAATTGTATCAGTCATGATCAGGACTGACCCTTGAGGAGTATTCTAAAATTAGATTATGTCTGAGCTTTGCCTATACTCTCACTAGATTGATGGCAAGTATGGGAAGACATGGAAATTTACTTATAAATGGTTTATGATACTGTCAGTTTAAGTAACCTGTGTGAACCTGGAGTGGTTTTGTAAATACTAGAAATTGACTGGAGGTTTAAATTAGAAAGCATCTAAAAACATTATTTCTTTATTTATTGGTGATCTAGAGACATTGTTAACCCCATAAGAGAGGCAAGTACTCATACTCGATCATCACATGCATGCATTCATATTGTACTTGACTTGTTTTTACTTACTTCCACTTGCTTGCATTCGTGTCATGTCGTGTCGGGGAGGGAAGAACACCAAAGGGCATGTAGTCACCTAAGTCTTAGCGTGTTGAGTATAGGCACGGTATACCTTATTCTATATTGGCGTCCTATACGACATGTTTGTTTACTTGATTGCTAGTATGTAGTACACTGTATGTCTTATTATAATCATGACTGATAGCATACCGTTGCTACATACCTTACTCATGTTAGTGTAGCGTATATGGTATGCCTTATTATAGGCATGAATGATAGCATACCATTGCACTATACTCTTGACTTCAGCCCTACATGTGGTAGGTAATGTGTGTGTGTGTGTGAAGAGTGTACATGAGATAGGTAATATCATAGGACTCCTAGTTACTATAAGAGTGTATAGAGTATCCTAGAAGTGTAGGTATAATCGAATACTTATGTGTCTACGCATCCATTTGGACAATATAATCGAATAAGTGTATCTATCTTTACAGAATTATCTTCAAATGGATATGAATTAATACTTACGAAATCGTTCGTGGATGTACAACCGTCATCTTGATGACATGTGCGGTGTGCGGGATGAATTCATAGAGGGTGTACAGCAGTTCCTACAGTTTGCCAAGGCGTTCCCTCAGTACATGGACGGTACCAAAATTAAGTGTCCGTGTGTGAGATGTCGCAACTTGAATTATCATAGAAGTGGAAGTCACGTATCATTTATACTCGAAGGGTTTTATGCCGAATTACTATCAGTGGAACGTGCACAGAGAACTTGTGCCTTAAGCATCGGAGTATGAGCCATATGTGGATGTCCACAACAACGCTGCTTACGACGATGGGTTGGTGAACATGGTTTTTGATGCGGCGGGACCTAGTTTTGATCCGGACGATCATGATGCACCTGAGGAGGCACCGAACGTCGATGCTGCACAGTTCATGGAGTTGCTGGAGAATGCAAGAACTCCATTATATCCTGGTTGTGAGAATCATTCACCGTTGGAGGTGGTTACAAGATTGTTGAGCATCAAGTCCGATTTTAACATGTCGCAAGATTGCTACAACCGTCTTATGGAGTTGCTTATAGAAATATTGTCTGAGGGTGCTAAGTTGCTTAAAGACTTCTACCGGTCTAAGAGGATGGTGAGATCGCTCTGGATGGGATACGAGAAAATTGATACATGTCGCAACGGGTGCATGTTGTACTACAAAGACGACAAGGATGAAGACGCCTACAGATTTTGTGGTGTCGATCGCTACAAGGGAAGTGGTAGAGGAAAGTCTGTCGGTGCCAGGAAGCCTACCGATTCGATGCACTACTTGTCGTTGATGCCGCGGTTGCAGCGGTTGTTTATGGTGAAGGAAACTGCAAAAAAATATGAGTTGGCATAAGCGAAAACAGACCGAAGGAGTGTTGGATCACCCATCTGATGGAGAAGCATGGAAGCACTTTGATCGGGAGTATCTAGATTTTGCTTCTGATCCGTGTAATGTCAGATTGGGTCTCTGCTCCGACGGTTTTACCCCATTCGGACTTTCGGGATCCCAGTATTCGTGTTAGCCTGTGATCGTCACTCCGTACAATCTACCACCTTGGATGTGCATGAAGACTCCGTATATGTTTCTCACCGTTATTATTCTAGGTCCGAACAATCCGAAAAGGAACATCGATGTGTATTTACAGCCATTGATTGATGAGTTGAATCAGCTGTGGGAAGTAGGTTCCAACACGTACGATGTATCTATAAAACAAAATTTTCAGATGCGGGCAGCACTTATGTGGACCATCAACGACTTTCCGACCTATGGTATGTTATCTGGATGGAGCACACATGGTCGTCTTTCATGTCCGTATTGCATGGACCGCACTAAGGCTTTCCGTTTGAAACACGAAGGCAAACCGTGCTTCTTCGATTGTCATCGATAATTCCTGCCGAAGGATCATTCATACTGGAGGAACATGAATGCTTTTCGTGCTGGCATTGTGGAGAAGGCTAATCCTCCGCCAAGGTGGTCCGGATACACGATATAGAAAGAGGTAAAAGATTTACCAAGTGCTATTGAAGAGCCTGCTACGGGCTACAAGTGTGACGGATTTGGTCGCACTCATAACTGGACAAAGAGAAGTATATTCTGGGATCTGCCATATTGGAGCACCAATCTGATTAGACATAACCTTGATGTCATGCATATCGAGAAGAATGTGTTTGACAACATAATTAATACTGTAGTGGACGTAAAGGGGAAGACGAAAGACAATCCAAAGGCTAGATTGGACTTGGAAGAAATATGTAGACGTCCTGTATTGCATTTGATAGAGGACGGGAATGGAAAGTTGAAGCAACCTAAGGCAATTTTCTCACTGGAGAAGGAGGATAAAGTAAGACTTTGTAGGTGGATTCAAGGTCTGAAATTTCCAGACGGGTATGTTTCAAACTTGAGAAGATGCGTCGACCTCAAGGAGAACAAACTGACATGTATGAAGAGCCATGATTGTCACGTATTCATAGAGAGGTTAATTCCGATTGTATTTCAGAAATTCTTACCCCCGGTTGTTTGGGATACATTGACCGAGCTTAGCATATTCTTCAGAGATCTTTGTTCTAGTAAGTTGCTCGTCAATCGTCTAGAAAAGCAGAAGAACGATATTGCGGTAACACTGTGCAAGCTCGAGAAGGTATTTCCTCCTGGATTCTTCGACTCCATGGAGTATTTGCCAATTCATCTTTCCTACGAGGCACGTGTTGGTAGACCCGTCGGTTATCGGTGGATGTACCCGTTTGAGCGGCATTTGAACCACCTAAAGAGGAAGGTGAAAAACAAGGCTCGGGTCGAGGGTTCTATTTGTGAAGCCTATATTCTCGAGGAGATTACAAACTTCTGCTCGACGTATTTTAAACCTCATATTGCTACGAATAGAACGAGGGCTCCAAAAAACGACGACGGTTATCAAGAATCTAATGATGGAATACTGAAAGTATTCAATGCGTCCGAAAAGCCTTTGGGGAAAATAAAAAAGAGATATTTGAATGACGAAGAGCTAAGGGCTGCTCAGTTGTATGTATTACTCAATTGCGACGAGGATGAAGTGGAGAAGCTAGAGGGGTAAGTAATTAAAGATGAGTTTACGTCATCTCAATGTAATAAAACAAGCTAATATTATTGTACTAATCGGCGGTTGCTTCATTGTTTTTCAGCACATATAATGCTGAGTTGAGGTCGGTTAGACCCTACCTAACAGACGAAGCATTAGAAAAAGAAATGAGACATCATTTTCCTTATTGGTTGAGCGAATATGTAAGCAACCCGGTAATTACTGGCCTCTTTTAATGCAACTGCACAATAAATAACTTACTATCTCTTCTTTGGTATTCAGGTTGATCGTCTAATTTCACCCGAGATTGAATTTATTAGAACTCTTGCCAAGGGACCAATTACTTTTGTTAAAATATGGCCAAGTTACTGTGTCAATGGCTTTCGGTTCAAGTCGACAAATGCTCCGATCAGAGACAGCATCCTGGATCTTGATTCCACGAAAAATAGTTGTTTGTGTATCAAATCTTCGAACTACAAAGACGTCGATCCAGGAAATAATTTTTTTGGCATCTTGCGAGAGATTGTGGAGTTGACGTACAATTATGGCAGAGAACCTGCAAAGATCGTATTGTTCAAGTGTGAATGGTTCGATCCGATTAAAAATCAAGGTTAGAAAATTGACAAGCATGGTCTTGTGGATATAAACTACAAGCGTAGATATCAAGGCTACAAACTATTTGTCCTAGCAAATCAAGCTCAGCTCGTATACTTTATAGCTTATCCGAGATGGGGAGCAACAAAGTCTGACTGGTGGACAGTATGCAAGACTAAAGCTAGAGATACTTTTGATGTTGACAAAAAAGCTTATCAGGAGGACGAGCTATCTCTTGTAACCAATATTGTTGATGTGGACTCCACGGAAGTTACGTATTGCATGACACATAAAGTAGAAGATGTAGAATTATTCGAAGAGGAAGACGAAGCCGACGAAGACGAAGATGAAAGTAAAGATGAGAAGGAAGAGGAAGATGAGGTCGAGGAAGACGAACAAGATGATTATTCTGAAGATGATTGGGAGAGATGTACTTTCATTTTCTTATTATGTAGAGTTGGTTATTATCTAATCTTGGTTATTATCTGAATGTACTATCTGGACTTAGATGTTTCTTGTAGAATGTACTATCTGAACTTAGATATTTCTTGTAAAATATACTATCTGGACTTAGATATTTCTTGTAAAATGTATCATCATATGTTGTCTTGGTTATTATCTTGTCTTTGTTGCACTTTCATATTTCTGGTCTCTATTATTTGTTGTCTTTATTGTATCTCATCATATGTTGTTATCAGGCATGACAGGTCATCGCGAATCGTTCTGCATTTCCCGACATGGGGCACGGGGTACTGATACTGGCAGAGGACAGGGTACTCCTTCGGTACCTACTGGTGGTACTGCTAGAGGACGGGGTTCTTCTTTGGTACCTTCTACTGGTACCGGCTCAGGATCCTCGTCGCCCAGTACTCCTGTGTATCGGACAGTAGATTCGCCCGCCACGATGCTACGTGGCATGTCTCCTGGGACGAGTAGTTCCAGGCCTGAGACTACTCTCGAGAGTAGCGTTCCTCCTGTTGATACGACGATGGAGACAGATGAGCAGATGGAGGAGACTGCACCGGCGGCCGACCAGTATCAGGCAGATGATGCCTGCGCACCTCCGAAGGAGACGAGGACGGAGATCTGGGCCGACGGTATAAAGTAAGTATTTTGGTTTATCATTTTTTTCTATGTTTATCATAAATTAACTTTTCTTCTGAATATAATATATCTGTATAGATATCATCCCCCGTCGGTACAGAGACGCCTAGGCCAGGTCCTGAGACAAAATTGTGGTGGTCCTTGGATCGACTACTCGGATGCTCCGGAAGATAGGAAGGCCTAATGGTTTGCGCGCTTCAAGGTTAAAATAGATTTGCTTTTAACATGAATCATTTTATTTATGCATATTATATATAACTGATAAATATTTGGTTTACGTACTCTTCTAGGATATGTTTTTCTATCCACCGTACCGGGCCGAGCTGATCGAGGGGATGTTTCCTGCTGTCGCTGCTAAGCTGATTTGCGACGCTATTAATGATCAGAAGGCTCGTGATCGTGTCGAAAAGCCGATCCAAGGTTGGATCACCCCTAATCAGTAGGATGCGATGAAGGCTCGATTCAACGAGCCAAGGTATAAAGAAAATTCCGAAAAGGCCAAGGCGGCTAGGTAGCATGCCTCGAAGTGGTACGGTGGGTCGATTCCGATGACGGAACATTTTCGTCGTCTGGTATGTATTTTTCTTTCAGAAATATTATTTTAATACAAATCCGATAAATTATTACTAAGATAATATATTTAATTACAGGTAAGGAAGGTTGGTAATGCCGACATGGTGACCGTCTTCCTGGCCACCCATCGGAAGGGCGAAAGCCTTATTAACGAGAGGACCGAGCTTGCCTATGTAAGTACTACAATACTATTTGTTAATTATAATACTTCGTGTTGATTTTAATATAACTTAGTAAATATGCATACAAATAAATATTCATGTAGTTAGTAATAAGTACATTAATTATAGATTAGAAATCATAGAGTACTATCCATACTTTCTAGGCCGAGTATCAGAGGCTCCGGGACCGGGCGACTGCTAGTGCACCTACTACGGGAGAGGCCGGTACTTCCTCGCAGCTCACTCAAGCTCCATCGGCGGACGAGCTATAGATGACCGCCACTGGTGGCCTCCGTAGGGGTACGTACTACGGTACGGGATCCTATGGCGCCCTAGTTGTGAGCCAGTCCTCTAGGGCATCCCCTGCTAGTGTGCATGGTCCACAGCCGTCCCAGGAGTCTGCCCGAGTCTACCAAATGATAGAGTCTCTCCGGGACGAGCTGCTATGACGGATTCAGGACCAGTTTCAGCACCAGTCGAACGAGCCTGCGCTTATAGCACGATCGGATGCGCTCGACCGCAGTATTATGGAGCTAAGGAATGTGACTGAGCGGACAGAGCGGAGCGTTACTGATCTTAGAGCGTCGACAAAGCGCACCGTATTAGATCTGCAGGCATCACAGATGACCATGGGCAAGAGGCTGAGATTGGTACAGGATTCGGTGGCTGATAGCAGTGATAGAATGTTATCTACCATGGATTCATACCACCAGCGACTTGCAGCGTTGGAGCGTTATCGTCCTCCGGGTGCGCCTTTATCGTCGTCAACACCGCCGGCGCCACTGCCTTCTTCATCGACACCGACTCCACCGACGTCACTACCTCCTTCATCGGTGTCGATTTCACAGGAGGACTATGAGCTTTTCTTAGCCCTTTGTCGCGGCGCGCCCCCTCCTGCTCCAGATCCCCAGTAGTCCTAATTAGGACTGTTTGTATTGAGTGTTTGAGTACTTGTTTGTGTTTACTATTTGTTTGTGACACTTATTTGTTAGTGATACTTGTTTGTTGGTTGCGTACATACATTGGTTATTGGTTGTGTAGACCCATGATAATTTAGATATTGGTTTATATATATTGTGTGGATTTTGGTTATTTTATGTTGTTATTCGTTTCATTTGGATGTTAATTTACCGGTGTTGAGTGTTCCACCGAAGGGGTCGGCAAACCCAGGGGTAAAATGTGCTTATGTATTGTGTTTCAGTGTTATTTATTAAACTGCAGGGAGAAAATAATTCTGTAGAGAAAACCGCATACTGTAATTTATTTATTTTTATTTTTTTCAAATCTAGCGACATCTACCGACGTTTACCGACATTTTTCGATGGCACAATGCGTCGGTAGACGTCGCTAAACTGGCATATATTGCCAGGATACCGACATATAGCGACGTCATTTTCGTCGGTATACGTCAGTAACCGTCGGTAGACGTCGGTAGATTTCTCAGGATTTTACCTCATTTTCCCAGGATATACCGACGTATAGCGACGTCATAAGCATCGCTAATACTCCCCAGGATATACCGACGCAGAGCGACATCATAAACGTCGATAATTTTACCGACGTATAGCGACATCATAAACGTCACTATTTCATCGACGAAACGACGGTAAACGTCGGTATATTACCAACGTAATTGTGCGTCAGTAAATGTCGGTGTTGGCGACGATCAGCGACGTCTTTCCAAACAGCGACTAAGGTTTTCGCGACAAGAGGAAGACGTCGCTAAAGACGTCGCTAAAATGTTTTAGCGACGTCTTTAGGTGTTTTAGCGATGTCTTTAGGCGTCGCTAAAATGACTTATTCTGGTAGTATTATAACCGGTGGCACTGCATGTTGGGCCACGATTATAGTGTGCATACTTGCGACCATTTTAGCCATGGTCTTTAGTTCATCTTCTAATGTAGCAATTCGTTGCTCTTGACTGGCTGAAGTAGAGGCATCTTGGTCTTCTGTAATGTTATATGCTGTCACCTCTCTTGCCACTATTGACGAGATAGTTTGTTCAGAACTTTCACTATCTGCGTCAAAGTCAGACAAAGAACCTTCTTCCAGATGAGTGATGGGAAGATCTTTTTGATTGAAAATATCTTGATCTAAATCCCGATTTTTTGATCTGGTATGTTGATAGACCCCTTCACTGGATTCACAAAACTGTCCCAAATATTGCTGGTTCGGATTGTGAGACGTGCCATGCTTTGAGGATTTTCTACCCTCAGTGTCTCGAAAAGTTATATTGACAGAAGCATATAACAGCTCGTCATCATCTCCCCTCATGGGTTCAGGGGTTGAAGTATAGTTTAGACGATCGAAGACAGATCGTTTAGCTGATTGGCAACAATATTTGATGACCACTTCATGAAGGCAGTGGCGTTCTGATGGATAATTTATGGGTGAGGGAGACATTTCTGTGATCTTCCGCCTTTGTGTAAGACGTTCTCGAAGATCAGTCATCACTACAGGACGAGAAGAAGTTAGAGGAATATATTCCTTAATGATGTTAGGAACATGCCTCCTGTTCTTAATATGCTTAGTTCCGTTAGTGTACAACAAAGTACTTAACTCATTGGCATAAGTGATTGGGTCATTCTTTTCAAACTTTTATTTCTGGTACAGATTGGCCTTTGGCATAGGATTTTTGCGTTTCATTGAGGTTGATACTGATTGACGCCTATTGAGATAAGCGCGTAAATCAGAGAATTCTGCTCCAGGTGCCTCTGTTTGAGATACCATCAATTTTCCTTGCTTGGATCTCGAGATATGCAAGGTTGGAAGATCTTGAGCATTTACCATAGGGGCCTCTTTGATCAGTATTCTTTCCCCTAGCAGAGATTTGAAGACCTCTGTTTAAGGGAATGGAATCTGATATATCTTCTTCTGAGTCATAGACTATGAAAGATTGAGAAAAGACCAAAGGGTGCTTTTCTTTATTTTCTGAAGGGTTAGCTAAAAAGCGTTTTCCTCTGTTTTTTTGTGGAATCACTTTAGGCACAGGTTGCGCCAATTGAGGAAGTGTCAAAGGACCCTTCCCTTTGTTCTGTCTAGTTTTGGCACTAGAACATTATTTTTCCAAGTTCAGAATTGGAGAATTGGAGGAGGGAATAGCCAAAAGACTAGATCCCTTGGGTTGCGCCAGAGCAGCATGGTGAGCAAACTGCGCCTGGACAACTAAGTGCTTAGGTTGTGCCATAGCCATATGGGCTACTGGTTGCGCCTTAGCAGCAGATTGTGCCTTGGCAGCAAAATGGGTTGACTGTGCCTTGGCAGTAAGATGGGTTGACTGTGCCTTAGTAGCAGCATGAGTGGACTGCACTTTGGCAGCAAGAGTAGTGGACTGCGCCTTGGCAGCAGGAAGAGTAAACTGTGCCTTGGCAGCAGGAAGAGTGGACTGCGCCTTGGCAGAAGGAATAGTGGACTGCGCCTTGGCAGCAGAAGGAGTGGATTGCACACGGGCAACAGAAACAGGTTGCGCCTGAGCCACAAAAACAGATTGCACTTGGGCAACAGAGGCAGGTTGCGCATGAGCAACAACAACTGTCGAAGACTTAGGAGTCGACATAGTTTTGTTCTTGGTGATAGCCACAGTGCGCTTGTTGCTCTTCTTATTGATCATATCTTCATAGGCTGTCTGGTTGACTTGAACGACCAGAGTCTTCTGCGTCTTGCCGATCGACGCAGCATCACATTGAGTTGTCACCTTCTCATCGAAGGAGAAAGTCGTCCCCAGCAGAGTCGCCATTTTGTTTGCAAAAACAAAAGTTTGATTACAAACTAAGAAAAGTGTACAAAAGTACAATTGATTTCTGGCGAAGTGTAGTTTAGGAATCTGATCAGAAGACGATCACTTTATTCCTTGGACTATGTGAACTTGAAGACTAGAGCCTCTGGAGAATGCAGCAACAATTTTGCAAGAGTTCTTGATCTCTGTGATGCTTTAAAAATGATTGGAAACTCTATTTATAGAGTTCTGGAAATAACTGTTTTAGCAATTATTCTGATGTACACGAGGTTGAACTGCGCCACTTTGGGTTGCGCCAACCTTATGTTGCGGCAACTTCGATTCAGTTACACAATCGTGTACTAACTGTATTTTGACGCGTGGCATCATGTGATTGAGATACGCCTGGTCGTGTACAGAGTAGTGGACACCTTTTGAGAGATTAGTGGCATGTGTGCCACGTCATCCTGCTTCAGAATGTAAGTTGTCTCAACTTTATCAGATTGCACGAGCTTCAGTCAACGAGTCAAACTGCAACTGATTGGGTTGCGCCTAGGCGCAACTTAGTGCATAAGCACGTGGCAGCTTTTGAATTTATAAGAAGAATTTATTCAGATTGTGCCTAGGCACAACTTGCAGGGTGTGCATGGAATTTATTCAGATTGCGCCTAGGCGCAACTTGCAGGATGTGCAGGAAAACTGTCAATCAAATCGTCTCGAGCGGCACACTTCGAGGGATTCGAAGAGATTTTCTTCGTTTATCGTGCTATCAGTTGTCAGTGCTGTCAGGAAATGATGGCATTTGTTAGATGCCACGTAGGCTTGGGCGCAATGTGATTTGGGCACAGCCTGATACAAGGCGCAACCTGATCCGTGGCGTAGTTTGATTCCTAAGCTTCAAACCAGTGGTCGCAACTTGATTTCTAGAGCGCAACTTGATTGCTGAGTAGTAAAAACATGGTGCAACTTGATTTTTAGGCACTACAGCATGGGCCACCACTTAAACAGTGTCATGCTCCAGAACCAGAATACTAGAGAGCGGGGGACAAACACAGCCAGCTACGTACACTGAAGTGCAACCCACCTCGTAATACGGTCACGGCTGTCTAGATGCATGAGGGTTTATCTACAAGCCATCAGTCTTTTATGGTCAAGAATAAGCCTGGTGTGTCAATCTCAAGCAAGCAAATAAATGTTACAAGATGTTAGATCATCGGACATACAAGGTAAGGCGTCCCAAACATTACATATTCAGATAATCATGAAGCTAGTCATATAAAATACAAAGACTAGCAAGATTTAAGTCATATATGATCTACCCTAGGATTTGCCAATCGTGTAACAGCCCTTAGGCAGACAGAAATTAAAGTTTTTAATACGAGCTAACACTTGCTCGGCGGCTAAACGGCTCAAAAGAATAATTTACAATAGAGTAGGAAAGCAAAATAAAAAAATCCGCTTGTTGCCATGGTTACTTCTAGTGTTCACCATCTGGCTGGAAGGTAGGTAGATCCTCGGGTGCTACTCTGAAATCTGGCCACACAAAACCAGCTGGATCAGAACCCAGAAAGAGCAAGTGCCACAAGGGAGGCTCCACTTAGGAACTAAAACCAGCATAAAATGAATATAATTCCCATGTTAATCATGAGACAATCATTCAGACATGGCCAATCTAGTCCTACGGCTTGCTATCATTAGCTAACTGGGTTTATCACAGGTCTAGTTACTAACAAGATACAGTTGAGATGTTCCCGTAGTCACAAGCCCTACAGACTATCAAGGTTACCCATGTTAGGTTACAAGAGTTTATCAAGAATAAGAGAATTATTCGGTTACTTAGAGTGCAACACATGACAGTGTACTGGAAATGCGCCCTACTCGACGGTAGGCTACAAGTCCACAAGCGTGGCTGGGATAATGGGATCGCCTATAACTGGGAAATCTCTCTATATGAACTACTTAATCAATCTAGTCATTAACTTAGCCAGATTTATTATGAATCCCTGATCGTGATAACCAGGAATCCATGTCTTAGACATGATACAAGACATGACATATAGCTTGTATTGGCACAATCAGAAAAATCAACCACGGAGTCAATACAAGAGTTCCACTTAGCAAGTCAGGATTGGCTGTCGCAACAGCGATCAAAATTACACATGTCAGGTTTACTTGTCACTTGTCAAGAGTACTTGCAGAAGTGCGCCTCGACGGGCTACTATCAAGATTATCAATACATGATCATATTATCAAGTTCAAGTTCAAGTGGTCAAGTTGGGTTATCGTTATTTAGGCCAAGTATAGAAAACATGCGAAGAAGATCGAAAACACCCATGGGTGATTGAAACTATCAGTCGTATACGAACTCTAACTAAGGTGAGTTAGGAAGATTCTTGAAGCAAAGACGAAGATCTACAACTTTCATGTTTTGAGTTTTACAAGATTTTAGCTACAAAACAGCTAAACAGGCAAAAATAGTCATTCGTGCGCACGGACAAAACTGGCCACGGCCGCGAAATACGCAGCACACGGACATACGACATGCTGAGCACGAGAGCACCGTGCACAGGTACGCGGCAAACGAATCGTGCAGGCATGCGCTCGTGAAATACACAGTATATGGATGCACGACGCACGGAACGCGAGAGCACGGCACACATGCACGAGGCAAACGAATCACATGCGCGGCACTGTTCATCGTCCCGTCAGCACCATAGATGTGCGGGAACCCATGAACACAAAAATGTCATAATTTTTTCAAAATAAATCAAAATCAAGCGGTTCAAAAGCCAAAATTGGGTAGAATTGAATTCCCTACTATATGGAACCATTTGTTTTTGAAAATAGCAAGTTTTAAGATATCAAAACCAAGAAAAACATAAAAAATTACAAACCTTAGATCTATGAAAATGTAAACATCAAAACCGGAAACTCCAAGTTCTAAAGGGGCTTAGAATCAAGCAAGAAAGAGAATGGAACAATAAAAATGAAGATACTTCATGGAGCAAGTTGTACTTGCCTAGGGTTTGGTGGAGGAGTAAATAAAGAAGAAGATGAAGAAGTAAATTGTAATAATAGAGGAGGGAGAGGGGAGTTGGTTTAAATACAAAGCTCATTCATGATGAACCAACTTAAAACAGACCAAGCCATGCCAATTTGAACCAAATCAAATTAAACCAAGTTAAGATTAAACCAAAACAAGGTTAAGTAAGACAAACCAAAATACAGGTCACCTGACAAATGTCAGAAATTCGTACACGCATACTGAAAAATACTTTTATTTTATTAGTTGTGAATGCCAAACTGAGTGGATTTCCTTAGCTATATGGATTTGTCTCTTTTATTATCAAGCCTAATTGTGCAGTTGAAAACTTTCATTTTATTAGTGTGAAGGCCAAGCTGAGGTAAGTTCACCGAAGCCACCCCCTGGGCGAGGAGTTGCCTTGACTGAGACGGACTTTGAGCAAGTCGTTGCATGGCTAAGTCCGAACGTCATTGGAATTTTGATTCCTTCAATTGGACTGAGTGGGATGGGACATTATATTATACACCACTCAAAAAAAGTTTCATCCTCGAAACTTACTGAGTACATACTTATCGACACACTCTGCATGTGTTTCTTCAATTTGAACCATTTATCCACCAATGCCAATATCCAATCTCTCCGTACAGGGACGTCTGCCTAACCGCTAGGCTATCTTCACTATGCTAAAGCCAACGTTAGTATTGGAATCATAGTTTCCAAACAATAATATCAATACTGACCCCAATCCTAAGGTCATACCAAAGTTGATAGTATGAGATTTTCTATCCAAGCTCGCATCACTCCTATTTCTAAACTTCGAGCATAGATTCCTTCTATTCGCATTAGCAACACTTAGTTCAAGGGATTTGAGTCATTCAGCAAAGCCATCCTACAGTAAGTTGTGCTCAACAAATTCCTCGACATATCGATATCGCAAGTCCAAACTATCAATTTGCGTAGTCTATTACTTTGAATATGTTCGATATAATCCATCTATCCTTCCTACCCAAGTCAAGCACGCTACGACGCAATTTGTCACTAAACTATAATTTCCATACCGTGTTTCCTAAGTCGCTTATCACAATTCATGTAGTCGATCACAAGGTCGTCTAGCATAACAATATGTCACATCCCAAATCTTTCACAAGTCTGATTATCCATGTTGGACATAAAATCACCATGCTAATGCTCCCGCAGGATAATCGTCCTCATCGGGACGTAACTCTTGCTCTGAGTCTTGACTAATTCATTCTCGATACACAAATTGGATCTACTCAATCCTCAACTTACTTAATCGTTAACCACAAGTCCGAACAATCCTCGAATTCACCTTCGCATCAAACCACAACTCGAAAAAATTAAATTGCCACGCCCTGATCTCCCGTAAGTTCGATCATCCACGCTGGACATGAATCACCATACTAGTGCTCTCGTAGAATGATCGCCTAATCCGGCATAATGCATGTACAACGCCAGAATTGTGCTTGCACAAGATAAGAACGTCAATATTTTGGTTATCTTCAAAGTAATCACGATACTTTCATTTTCATCCAAACATTCATTTCTATAAAAATCCCAAGTATACCATCCATCAAAACAATAACACCTTACACGATCGTCATTCTTCGAATTAGAGTACCCCGAGTTATCGTACATCGATCTTTGATACGCCTCAATACCATCGATGATATATGTAACCTGGCGATCTTCCTTTGCAACGAACTCCGAGTCGTGCAACTGACGCTATTATCTGAATTGGATATACCGCAATCTCTTCGACATTCAAGATCAAATTCGTTCAAACCTAAAATTACGTATGTTCATCCGTCTATCTTAAATCATCAAGCAATATATTTTCTCAATTCGCATCGTTCAGTGCTAACTCAAATCATCGAGCAACATCTATCCCAAATCCTTATAGTCATTGACGTAACTTCAAAATCAAAAAAATTTATGCACGCTATCTTTCTATCGTGCTAAATTTTCCTATACGATTCATATCGATTTTCTCGATTGAGTCATCAGTTCGTTACACCTTAATTTTTTTTCGAGTCAATTTTCCTACTCAATCATTTTCGCATTTCATACTTACGCAATTCCAATCCAGCATGCGTTATTTCTAGTTTGTTCAAATCAACTCATCAAAATCTTTAAGATTACAACTTACTTAAGGATACTCAATCTAAGGCTTTGCATCCACGACACTTGCTGATAGACTCATTGGCACCCCGCATCCTCAATCGATTGACATTCCCGAGACTATCCTATAGACCACTCAAGGATGAAGCAATTCGATAAATCCTCAAAACTATCATTTGATTCGCAATCGATTACTTTAAATCTCCATTCGAACTATTCCTCAAATTTCAAGCATGTTTATTTATATCGCATCGATGATAACATCGTCTGATGGCATCCCTATCGATAGTCATCCCACTTACTCAATCGAGACCAACTCATTCTCTTCCAAACGAATTGAATCCCGCGTATGACTTTGCTATGGTCGACATAATTTTGGTGTATATGCCCAGCCTGACTTAGCCAATCGTACCTTACATGAAACCATCTTTTATTTTTTTATCGAAAACTATTTGCGAACGCTTTTGCAAATTATATAGACTTATTGTATGGACATCCCGTGGAACATTTAAGAGAGAGAGCACCAACGATATCATTCACGAAAACAACATCAGAGTTTGCAGAAACAACATCAGAGTTAAAGAATTCAATCGAAGTCTAAGGATGTAAAGCCGTGCTCTGATACCTTTATGTCATGCCTCGGTCCCGTAGGACCGGTTGTCCTCGCTAGGGCGTAATGTCGCGTGAGCCTAGGTTGCACTCATGCAAGACGAATTCCATAACGGCCGATTACAACAGCTTACAATGGGGTCGTCGCACAGAAGTCCCAAGCAGAAAAGTTGAATAACGAAGGCAACATGAGTATACAAAATGAGAACTCTTTATTTATATTGAAATGAAGATTATAACGTGGCATGCGGCCATGATTACAATCACTCTTCTCACAATATAAGTCACTCTGCTCTTTTTCATCTCTCGATACAAGCTTTAAGGCTGCAACTTGTGGATGCTTCGGAAGACGAAGTCCATAAATTATGTCCCATATAAGTCCATACTCCTTGCTAATGTACTCCTTGAAGATACATTATGTCCCAAGGAACTCCATGCCTCAGCGCGTCCAAGCGAACTCTGTGCCGACTAGCTTCTACATGTGCCTACACATGAAAACTGTGTGGGTGCCAATACACAACTGTACTGGTGGAGTGAGCTCATCGTCCACCCATACAAAACCAACACGTTTATTTACTTTGTGCAGCATATTATTTTCTTTTTTATTGCCTTTCTAATCTTTCCTTAGGATCAGTTTTAGGATATAGACATCTGGCCTATTTTGTGTCTCTAGACCATAACCGTGCCTTGCATCGATAACTTAGTTATAATTATGCCTCTAGACCATTCTTGTGCTTATAACATCAATGTACAAACTAGTGTCTGCCTTTCATGCCATACTTCGAGACGCACAAATACGGTCGTGCCATAAACTTGGTCCGTGCATCAACAATCGAGGCCGTGCCTCACAACTTAGCATGACTTAACCAAACTTGCCTACGGCCCTTCTTGACTTAACTCGAAATGACTCAAATTCGACTTAATGTAACTCCATGCCAACGACTTAATACTCGACGCTATATCTCGTTCCGAAGCACGTGTCCTTGCTATAACCAAATCTTAGGCTTCATACTTGGTATTGCAACCGTGTAGACTTTCTTGACACTACTCGTGTCGTGCTTGCACTTTCTTTGATTTGACCGACACCGTGTATGCGGATTGTCGCTTAGCATGCCAACTTATCTATATGAAAGTTCACTGGGAATTCAAGCCATCTTGGACATGTAGGCGGTATAGACGAGACCCTTACAGCTAAGGATAGCTAGCCCTGCTCAAATCCTTGAATCACCGCGTCGTGTTCTTGCCTAACTACCTTGCTTCCCTCCTAGGCTGATACGGTCCTGTGGATGATGAAACAGTGCATACCTTATCAAGCATTTATACGAGCGACGTCTATGACTTATGCTAAGTTCATAGTTTGTGGCAACATAAACCAACTTTCCTTCTCCCAAGCCACGGGACGAAGGACCGAGTATTATTTTGAAAGCATGTCGTACAACACTTCTAAGTCGTCCGTGGGACTTTTCCATATTCTAACTCAATCTGACCCAAGTTGGAATTATTTTTTTAGCTATGTGGATTCGTCTCTTTTATTATCAAGCCTACTTGTGCAGTTGAAAACTTTTGTTTTATTAGTATGAAGGCTAAGATGAGGCAAGTTCATCGAAGCCACCCACCTGAGCGAGCAGTTGCCTCGATCGACCAGGACTTCTAGCAAGTCGTTACATGGCTAAGTCCGAACGTCGTTGGCATTTTGATTCCTCCGATTGGACTAAGCGGGAAGGGGCATTACAGCCGTTGCCGTAAGTTCAAGTCCCGTTGAGTAAAAAATGTATTTGAGGCTTTTGTGATCAGTATAGATGCTGCAAGCCACACCATAAAGATAGTGCCACCATAGCTTCAATGCGAACACAATCGCCGCTAGTTCCAGATCATGCGTAGGATAATTCTTTTCGTACTGCTTCAACTGTCTCGAAGCAAATAAAATCACCTTATCCCTTTGCATGATCATGCACCCTAAGCCAGTTTTCGATGCATCACTGAATATTTGAAACCCTTCTGGCCCGTCCGAAAGTTTAAGGATTGGAGCTGAGACGAGCCATTTCTTTAACTCCTGGAAGCTAGATTTACAATCATTGTTCCACTCAAATGTGACTCCTTTATGGGTAAGACGAGTCAGAGACGACACAATCTTGGCAAAGTCCTTCACAAATTGTTGGCCCATTTCCTAATGGTCACACCCGATTTTGATAAATCAACAAACGACTTAAGTCAATACACAAAATATACAAACTACTGCTAATATTTCAGGTCAAGTGAAATCAATATCAAAGAGCATACTACAACATCCGCAAGCATGTAAATCATCATCCCAAAGCTTTTATGCACTGGAAACAGTCTGAGTCATTTTACAGTTTATTATGTATTTTATCCTTTATTGAGTCTAGAATACAAATTATAAAATCGACTGAGTATTACTGGCTTAGGTTATTCACAGTCCACAAACAAAAATAAGCCTACCTACTTATCCCAAAAGTCCATAATTCCAAAAAGTCCAAAACCTATGCAAATTTGGTACATTTCTTACTGTTATGACCAGACAGAACTCTGACCAAGTTCGGTCTGAGTTCGGCCTGAGTTCGGTCTAGGTTATTTGAAATTCAGTTCCCACCAAATCTGCATCCAACGTTCGTATGCAAAATCCCAGCATCCGAACTCTGCCCGAGTTCAATTCTCAAAAACACCTATAAATAGAAGAATTTTTTTCTTTTTCAAATCACTCATCAATTCTTCTCTCTATCTATTCCAAAAGTGTTTTCTTCAGTGTTCTAAAAAGCTTTCATACTCCACATATACATCTCTTAGCCAAAGCTAGTAATATCGATTCAATTTAGAGTTTTTTGGTTCTCAGAGTTGTAAAGAGGTCGTTTAAGTTCAGAAATCATTTTTGTTCCAGGAGCTGGTCGTGCGCTCGTCACCAAGCACGGTGTTGTGAAGTCGGTCGTGCACTTGTCACCAAGCACGGTATTGTAAAGAGACTACAAACTCTCAATTAGCTTGTGAATAGTAGATTAACAGCAGGTAAGAGTACCAGCGACTGGATTAGTCCTCCAGAAGGGAAACTAGTATATATTACGGTGTCCACTGAGTTTGATTCTCTGATCTCTTGCTACATTTATTTACTGTCTCTTTATTCACTGCCATAATTATTTGTTTTTAATTTTTAATTGGTGATTATTTTTCGATGCACTCGCACTCACTCTATTCACCCCCCTCTAGAGGTGCTCAACGGTCCGACAATTGGTATCAGAGCGGGTTATATTCTAATATAACAACCTCAGAGAGTATATATGGCAGTCGTAAAATTAATATTCAACGGTGAAGGGCAATCCACAAATAGACCCCCACTGTTTGATGAAACAAACTATACTTACTGAAAAACACGAATGACATTCTTTTTAAAGTCTCTTACTTTGATCTTTGGTCTATAGTTATTGACTGTTATAAGAAACCGGCACCTACAGTAGTTGATGGCATACTTACAGACAAGCCTTATGATAAATATACAAAGGTAGAAAAAGCAAAGGCAAGTCTAGATGCACGGGCCATCAACGTACTGTTCTATGCAATTGACAAGACGAAGTTCAATCGAGTTTCAACCTGTAAGACGTCCCATGAGATTTGGAAACTTCTTGAGGTAACTCATGAAGGTACTTCCCAAGTGAAGGAATCCAAAATTAGCAGACTAACACAAGAATATGAATCTTTCAAAATGAAACCCGGCGAGTCAATTACATAGATGTTCACTCGTTTTCTTGATATTACTAATCATTTGCAATCTCTTGGTAGGAATTACAGTAATCATAAAAAGATCAGAAAAGTGCTACGGGCTCTAACCAAGAACTGGAACCCAAAAGCAACGATAATTATTGAAGGAAACGATCTCATCACAATGACTTTGGAAACACTTATGGACAAGCTAATGACCCATGAGCTGGACCTACAAGAGTTTGAAGAAGCAATCCTAAAAGAAAAATCTATCACCTTCAAAGCTCAAGCCAGAAGATCAACATACAAAGATTCTGATGAAGAATCATCCAGTGGTGATGAACAAGCCTTGCTAGTAAAAATTTTCATAAAATTCTTAAAGTTTGAGAAATCAAACAGAAAGAAGAAAGATGTCCATGAAAGTAATAAAAAAGAAACAATCTGCTTTGGATGCAAGAAGTCAGGGATATGAAGAAGGACTGCCCAACTCCAAAGAAAAGCAGTCCATATGATAGATCAAGATCAAGCTGAAGAACAACAACTGGTCGAAAATATGCAAATACAAGTATCTGGCATGAAAGTGATGCTAGTGAATCAGAGAAAGAAGATAGACCCTGCAGCACTGCAAATGTCTGTCTCATGGCTTTTGATAAGGTATCCTCAAATCCTCTATATGATAATTTTACTTTCGATGAGCTAGAAAATGCCTTCAGCGAATTACTTGAAGAACACATAAATGTGCTTGACAAGTATAAGCAATCTCGAAATAAGGTCAAGGCATGCACAACCAAAGTAGCTAGACTGTCAAATATTATTAAAGATATAAGAGAGACATCTACTACTGGTAACACGAATGAGATAGCCAAGCTTAAAGTAGACTATCATGAGGCTATCCTCAAAATTGAAAAGAAAATAAGAGACTATGTCAAGATACAAGAGTCATACGACATAGAGAAGAAGAAGCACTTAGTCACAGAGCAAAGACTTATGATATGACCGTTAAATATGAATAGTCTTATGCGGTTTCTAAAAAGTTAGAAATCAAGTTAGACAAACAGGCTATACCTGTGACACCGCCAAAAATTAGTCCTAATGCTAAGCATACACCTAAGAGGACTAAAACACAAAAAGCATGTAAGAAACATGAATATCACCATGCTTTCACATATAGGTTTTCAAAGAAACCATATATGCATGTCAAAAAAAATCAACTAACACATTTTTAAAACTTACCTGTACGTACTATGGTACTCATGGGCACGTATCACAGTATTGTTTAGCAAGAAAGCTTGTTGACAATCACACACTGATTTGGAGACCTAAGACTAATCAATATGGACCCTTCAGTAAATGGATACCAAAGGATTCATCTACTTGTTTTATAGGTGGACCCTCAACCCTCTCATGCTAAAAGCAAGTTGATTATCGATAGCGGATATTCATGACACATGACTGGTGATGCATCTTTGTTCGCCATGCTATCGATGAAGAAAGAAGGATACGTCTCCTTCGGAAACAACCTGAGAGGTGATATCATTGGAAATGGCATTGTTGGTATATCTCCTTATCCTGTAATAAAAGATATTTATTTAGTTACAGAATTGAAACATAACCTACTGAGCATAAGTCACTTGGCAGATAATGGTTATGGCATCAATTTTGTAAAAGATAAATGTACAATATATGATATGTCATCTGGTAATCCCGTATATAAAGGGATTAGAGAAGACAATATTTATGTTTTCTTTCTAGAGAGTACTAATAATGCAAGAAAATACCTAGTAGCAAACTTAGATGAAAGCTGGCTGTGGCATATGAGGCTAAGACATGCTAATATGGATACTATCTGACGGCTAAGCACTAAAAAGTTGGTAAAAGGACTCCCTGAGATATCATTCAAGCGAGATATGGTATGTGTAGACTATGAAAAGAACAAAGCACATAGGTCTACATTTAAATTCATCAACGCTGTAAGTACTTCTAGACCTTTGCAATTGATACATATGGATTTATTTGGTCCTAGTAGAGTCGCTAGTCTTGGCGGTAAGCTCTACGCCTTTGTTATTGTTGATAATTTCTCTCGTTTTACTTGGATTTACTTTTTATCAAACAAAAGTGATACAATTTTTGAATTTTAGATATTTTGTAAAATATACAAAACGAAAAAGGCTTCATAATTACTCGTATCCGAAGTGATCATGGTGGCAAATTCGTAAATACTGATTTCAAAAAGTTTTATAATGATAGTGGATATTGCCATGAGTTTTCCTGTCCTATAACTCATCAATAGAATGGTATTGTGGAGCGGAAGAATCATACTATAAGCGAGATGGCTAGAGTCACGCTGAATCAGCACAATCTTCCTAAATACTTTTGGGCATAAGCTGTAAGTACAGTCTGTCATATTTTAAATAGGGTGTTAATTCGACCTATCTCGAAGAAAACACCTTATGAACTTTGGTTTGGAAGAATTCCAAATATTTCATATTTTAAAGTTTTTGGATGTCGTTGTTTTATCCTGAACACCAAGGACAACTTGAGAAAGTTCGACTCTAAAGCAGATGAAGGGATATTTCTCGGAATTGCTGCTAAGAGTAAGGGATATAGAATTTTCAATAAAAGATCTATAATTATTGAAGAATCCACAAACGTTACTTTTGATGAGCTCAATTGTTACTCCCCGATCCCGATATATGTATTCTTTCATGAATCTTGTACATGGTATCCTATATTTAGCATGTGCATAGTTCTATTTATTATTTATTAATGGTTGCATGTAGCCTTTAAGCATGTCATTAGTGGAATGGTTAGAGCATGTTAAGAGATTAGGATTTTCTTAAGCCAACCCAACCCCTATATATATTCTCTTTCTCACTCTCTCTCCTCATTCACTCTTTCATTCATATCCCTCAACCACCACCATTAGGCAAGTACAACTTGCTCAAAAGTGGAGATTTGTGTATTTTTTTGTCCTTGATTTTTCTTTTGATATTATTTGTCTATATTGTTCTTCTTATCATCCTCTACAAGTTTAGTACTTGGTATTTTCGTTTTTGAAGGATGGATTCTTGTAGATCTAACTTTATGTCATTTTTGGTTTTCCTTGGTTTTGATCTATTAAACTTGCTTGTTTTCAAAATCTAGTTGTTCCATGTGGTAGAGCATTTCTTTTTACCCAAATTTGACCTTTGAGAAGTTAGATTTCATGTTGTTTTGACCGAGTTGTGACAGTTTGAAGTTCATGGGTTCCATGGCCATCTTTCTCGAATTTGTGGAGAAGATGAGCAGCTTGGCCGCATGAGCCTTGGCCGCCTGTGGACTTCATTGCTTGTCGCATGAGCCTTGGCCGCATAAAGTCCTGCGGACTTCATTGCTTGCCGCATGAAGCTTTGGCCACATGAAGTCCTACGGACTTTATTGCTTGCCGCATGGAGCCTTGGCCGCATGAAGTCCTGCGGACTTCATTGCTTGCCTCATGAGCTTTGGCCGCATGAAGTCCTATGGAATACATTGCTTACCGCATGAGCCTTGGCCGCATGAGTGCTGGATAAACCAATGTGTGTTGGTCCTTGTGTCTTGGTCCTCATTTCTGACTACCTATACGAGTGCTGGATAAACCAATGTGTGTACTAAAGTACAATCTATGTGAGTGCCGAGGTGCTATCCTATGTGCTAAGTGTTCCTACGTGATACCTGGCCGTACATCCAAGAGCCCAGCATTTACATAGCGAATGGTCGATAGTAATGACGCGGTATGTGTTGTGTGTTGCATTACACCAAGAAGGGGTACATACGTTTGACTCCATGAGCCAGCGCGGATCCCTTTTTGGGGTACTCGTACATTGTACGACATATAGGGGAGTGAGCATGTGACCACGATATGTGAACTCCGAGGATAACCTAGGGATTAACTAGGCAACTAACTTGGTATATGCATTGGGTGGGGAGAATCCTGAGATCATGACATACTAGTCTCCCCAGGTCCAGTCCTGACGTATCGGATTGGCCGCCACGGATATGGTTTCATTCGCCTTTAGCAGATGACTATATCCGACTTCTACGAGCTATGTGTTATATGTATTAGCACGGTAGCCCTCCGGGGGACCGGTGCATACTCAATGTGCTATATGTCTAATGGTTTGGCTAGTCCTGCTGGGTTGACACGATCTGAGGATTCCTTTTAATCAGTATCGCGGGATAACTCCGCCAATTATAGAAAGTCGCAGGAATGAATGGCCGCTGGAAAAATGACTTGACTGTGCCTTGTACCTTCCGTTAGTAGTCGAAGGACATGGACTGTCATGGTACGTGGTCCAATCCATGTCCTTGTTTGGTTGTTGGGTTGCTCTATCGTGCTATGACAGGCTGTGGACCGAGGTTACGGCCAGAAGCCTTTATTATTACTAGTATTATTATTTTATGATTGGATTTTATCTCACTCTTTTGTGCTTCCTTGTGGTACTTGCTATTCGGGGCTGGCCCCGCTAGTTTTGTTTGGCCATATCTCGTAGCAGCGCCTGAGGATCCAAACTTCTTCCCTGACGTCAATGGTGCATACTAGGAGCATGGCTGGCGGGGGACTTGAGTGGGTTTCTTCTCTACCACTCTAGTTTCCATCCCTTATGTTCTGGCGTTTAGCCACCGGTACCTGTTTAGCCGGTTAAATTTGGATATTTTGTCTTGTATAATTGTAATTAGATCAGACTGCAGCTGAATACGATTATGTACCTATGACTCTCTGGGCTAGCTAACTTATAAAGCTAGATTCCCATGATCATTTTGATGAAGCGTCGGGGTAGCCTTACTGCTTTATCTCATATGCACATTAATTGATGTTTTCTTGCTTAAATGATTGAGACATAGATGCTCTGTGAGACCATAGGAGACTTGATTATAGCACGCACCCCCTTGTCTCTTGACAGCCACGATCGTCGTATGACATTTGCATACCTCATATGGAGTAGCTGGCCTAGTCTGTCTCCGTATTCTGGTACTGGGACGTGACATCAATAGTCACAGATCTAGCGACAGTGACAATGAAAATGTACAAGCCAGAACTAATAAGAGTCATGTGGAAGATCTGACTCATAGATTTGAATCATTGAAGTTCTTGCCAGATCATCCAGAGACGTTCATTTTAGGTGATATATCAAAAGGTGTAAGTACACGCTCTTTATATAGAGATACTGAAATAGCAGCTAATGTAGCATTAATTTCACAAGTAGAACCTAAGAATATAGCAGATGCTTTTAATGAGGATTTTTGGATTGATGCCATGCAAGAGAAACTTAATCAATTTGAGAGAAACCAAGTTTGGGAACTCGTTCCTAAACCTATTGGTCAATCAATAATTGGTACTAAATGGGTGTTCCGAAATAAATTAAGTGAAGATGGACAAGTTCTACGCAACAAAGCATGTCTAGTGGCATAAGGTTATAATCAAGAAGAAGGTATTAATTATGACGAGACATATGCTCATGTTGCTAGACTAGAAGCTATCCGCATATTTTGTGCATATGCATGTTTTAATAATTTTAAATTATTTCAAATGGACGTAAAAAGTACATTTTTAAATAATTTTTTGAAAGAAGAAGTTTTTGTGAAACAACCCCCTGGTTTTTGAAGATTTTCAAAAACCTGATCACGTCTTCAAACTTAAGAAAGCACTCTATGGACTCAAACAGACACCTCGTGCTTGGTATGAACGCCTAAGTGCCTTCTTACTTGAAAATGGTTTTTCAAAAGGAAGAGTTGATACTACTTTATTTATCAAGTCTTTAGATGATGATATTCTTCTTGTGCAAATATATGTTGATGACATCATATTCGGATCTACTAATGAAAAACTTTGTCAAGAGTTTGCTAAGTGTATACAGAGTGAATTTGAAATGAGTATGATGGAAGAGCTAAACTTCTTCCTAGGACTTCAGATCAAACAACACTCAAAAGGAACATTCATCAATCAAGCTAAATATACAAAGAACATACTGAAAAAGTATGACTTCGACAATGTAAAGCCAATCGAAACTCCAATGGCTACATCAACAAAGCTTGACAGTGATGAAAGTGGTAAACCTGTCGACCAGCATAAGTATCGAGGTATGATTAGTAGTTTATTGTATTTAACTGCTAGTCGCCCTGATATTATGTTTAGTGTCTGCATTTGTGCACGATATCAGGCAAATCCTAAGGAATCACACTTATGTGCCGTTAAGCGTATCTTCTGATACCTTAAGGGAACTTCAACAGTCGGCTTATGATATCCTAAAACCAAATCCTTTAACCTGATAGGTTACTCGGATGCAGATTTTACATGATACAAAGTAGACCATAAAAGTACCAGAGGTACGTGTTATTTTCTAGGAAAAGCCATAGTCTCATGGTTTAGCAAGAAACAAAATTCTGTAGCACTATCAACTACTGAGGCTGAGTATATCGCCACATGACGATATTGTGCTCAAATTTTGTGGATGAAGTAAACCTTAGAAGACTACAATCTGTACTACACTAAGATTCCTATTTATTGTGACAAAACTAGCACTAATAACCTGACTAAGAATCATATATGTCATTCACGCACAAAGCACATAGAGATTCGTCATCACTTTTTACGTGATCACCAACAACACGGAGATATTTGCTTAGAATTTGTTGACACAGATTATCAACTAGCAGACATTTTTACAAAACTACTAGCTGAAGACCGCTTTAACAATCTGCGTCGAGAGCTCGGCATACTTGAATTTTTAGATTCATAATGTAGTATGATTAGTAAATCAATTTATAACTCAAAACTTTGACCTTTATTAATGGACGTTATTTTGGATACAAGTCGAAAGGGTCCTTCTGTCATACAGGCATAAATAGCCTGAAGCGACATGGTGTACTAGTCTTCGGACTACCGCTAGCTGGGATCTGGCCCCTACAGCTAACCTAAAGTAATAGAAATTATTAAATAAAGAAGTGTGAAGGTTATACATTAAAGTTTATCAATTATACAGCATTAATGATATTGGAAATACAAGTAGCCGAACTCGGACCGAGTTCAGACCGAGTTCGGATGGAACTGTACGAATTTCTAGAACATAATAGCCGGCCCTAGTCTTTATAAACCCCATTATTCCCTCTTCTATTTCCCATCTTCCCACCGAGAATCCTCTCTAAAACCCTAAGTGAAGGTTCTCCTCCTCCTCATCTTCAAGTTTTATGGAGTTTTGAAGTCATCTTCTTCATCCTCTTCATCTTCTACTTCCTTCCTACAAAGGTAATCATCTATCCTCTCTCTTTACTTTCAATGGCACCCAAAGCCCAAAAGAGAAGGATTGATACCTCCCAATTAGGGTCATCCTCTTCGGACTATGTCCCAACAAATGTTTTCAGTCCAGCTCGTCCTTCTGACAATGACGACTATGACTCCGGTCTATTCCCTGACAAAGAATTTTTCGATCTTTGGTTTACTTCCTTCTTTGGTCGTAAAATCCGTAATGGAGCTTATGTAAATTTTATAATATTTTCTGAATATGCTCCTACTTTTAACCAACTTAGAATTCGGACTTCTTTGAAATTTTTGATAATATCTATGATAATGGCAATTTCTATTCTTGTGTTGCTGGACAAGAACTTGAGTTCAGTGCCACTGATATCAGTGAATATTTTTACGTTCCTGATATTGGTGAAACTTTGGTGGATATTAACTACGTAAAGTTTCCAAAAGGTATTACCTTTGACTCCTTCAAGGCATTGATGTGTCACCCTCGTCCTGTCCCACGTAGCGTGTATTCAAAACACTTAAATCAGCATTTCTATGAACTGCATCGCTTTATCTTCTCCTTTTTACTTCCAAAAAGAGGATCTTCTGACGAGATCACCTTTATGGAATTATCTGTGATGTATCATATTCACTTCAGCATACCTTTCTCCGTCCCCAAGACTGTTATGGCCTGATGCTAAATTGCAGAAGTGTCGGGCATAACCTTGTTTACCTAATGCACTTGGCATCTATCTTCAGGAGATTTGAAATTGATCTTTCCATCTGTCATTTCTCTTCTCCTGCTACTGAACTTAGTAGAGCTAGGTTGTACCCCAACCCTCCTCCTCTATCCGGTATCGAACCTGCTGCACCAGTTCATGATAATGACCCCCAGGCTCCTACTCTAGCTGCTCCAACCCCTTCTCCTGGCTTCGACCCAGGCTTTTATCAGCGCTTTGATGACTTTGTTGCCCTCTCAGCTCAACATCATCAGAGTAACACTGACGTTGAGTTCTGCTACATCACCTAGGCACAGGTATTGCAGAACAGCATTGCTAATATTCACTGGAGTCTATCTCATGATCCCATTCATCCTATTTCGATGATCCATCACTCCAGATTCACTGGTCCGAGGTTCAATGATGAGGCTACCTTTACTCATTTCGATCCTACTATAGCTTACTTTCCACCAGATGCTCCTGGAGGTGATGATACACCGCTGTGATGTGGGACTTCAGTTAATGGTTTTTGGTTGACAATGCTAGATGATGATCGATGTAGTTTTTATTTTTTTGTGATGATGTACTAGTCTAAACTCATGAGTTAGATTTTTTTAGACTCTGTTTGATAGTCATAAACTGTTGAGTTATGACTTATGCTGGTTATGCTAGTTGCATTTTAGTTTCATTCTGCTATCAGATTTCAGTTATTTCCTTCTAGTTTACTTTTTCATGTGATTTGTTATATATGGATATTTCTCTGTCTTCTTCTTTGTCTTCTGGTGAACATATTGTTGGCTTCACACATTACGGGGGAGCCATAATATTTTGATCATGACAAAGGGGAAGAAAGAACAATACCAAACCATTTCATTTTTATTTCCATTCATTTTTTTGATATATTTTGGTATAGACTAAAGTTTGTCAATTATCAAAATAGGGGAGATTGTTGGCCCATTTTCTAATGGCCACACCCGATTTTGATAAATCAACAAACGACTTAAGTCAATACATAAAATATACAAACTGCTGCTAACATTTCAGGTCAAGTGAAATCAATATCAAAGAGCATACTACAACGTCCGCAAGCATGTAAATCATCATCCCGAAGCTTTTATGCACTGGAAACAGTCTGAGTCATTTTACAGTTTATTATGTATTTTTATCCTTTATTGAGTCTAGAATACAAATTGCAAAATCGACTGAGTATTACTGGCTAAGGTTATTCACAGTCCACAAACAAAAATAAGCCTACCTACTTATCCCAAAAGTCCACAATTCTAAAAAGTCCATAAGCTATACAAATTTGGTACATTCCTTACTGTTCTGACCAAACAGAACTCAGACAGAACTCTGACCGAGTTTGGTCCGAGTTCGGTCTAGGTTATTTGAAATTCAGTTTCCACCAAATTTGCATCCAACGTTCGTATGCGAAATCCCAGCATCCGAACTCTGTCCGAACTCTGCCCGAGTTCGGTTCTCAAAAATACCTATAAATAGAAGAAAAGGTTTCTTTTTCAAATCACTCATCAATTCTTCTCTCTATCTATTCCAAAAGTGTTTTCTTCAGTGTTCTAAAAAGCTTTCATACTCCACCTATACATCTCTTAGCCAAAGCTAGTAATATCGATTCGATTTAGAGTTCTTTGGTTCTCAGAGTTGTAAAAAGGTCGTTCAAGTTCAGAAATCATTTTTGTTCTAGGAGCTGGTCGTACGCTCGTCACCAAGCACGGTGTTGTGAAGTCGGTCGTGCACTTGTCACCAAGCACGGTGTTGTAAAGAGACTGTAAGCTCTCAATTAGCTTATGAATAGTAGATAACAGCAGGCAAGAGTACCTGTGACTGGATTAGTCCTCCGAGAGAGAAACCAGTATACATCGCGGTGTCCACTGAGTTTGATTCTCTGATCTCTTGCTACATTTATCTACTGTCTCTTTATTTACTGTCATAGTTATCTGTTTTTAATTTTTAATTGGTGATTATTTTTTGCTGCACTCGTACTCACTCTATTCACCCCCCCCTCTAGAGGTGCTCAACGGTTCGACACAAATCTTCGATAGTAGCCTGTCAAGTCGAGAAAACTCCAGATGTCGCCTGCCGTGGTAGGCCGTTTCCACTCAACTATCACTTCAATTTTTTTTGGGTCCACCGTGATGCCTTCAGCTGAAATAACGTGCCCAAGGAACGTCACACTGCTCATCCAGAACTCACATTTACTCAATTTAGCGTACAGTTGATGTTCACACAAGATCTGCAGCACCGTCCTCAATGCTCGACGTGCTCGTTCTTGTCTTTCGAATAGATAAGAATGTCGTCAATGAATACAACGACGAATTTGTCTATGAACGATCGAAAGACTCGATTCATTAGATCCATGAAGGCAGCGGGGATGTTTGTCAAACTGAACGGCATGACTAGGAACTCGTAGTGGTCGTATCGAGTTTAAAAAGCGGACTTCGGCTCGTCTTCGGGCTTGATCTTCTATTGATGGTAGCCCGAGCGAAGATCAATTTTTGAAAATATGGTGGCCTCTTGTGATTGGTCAAACAAATCGTCTATCCTCGACAATGGGTACTTGTTTCGTACCGTGGCTTTGTTAAGTTCTCGATAGTCGATGCATAGCCGTATCGATCCATCCTTCTTCTTCATGAACAACACGAAATCACCCCATAGGGAGACGCTAGGGCGAATATATCTGCGATCTAGCAACTCTTGCAGTTGTGCTTTCAGTTCCTTTAGCTCTACAGGCGCCATTCGATATGGTACTTTGGATATCGGTCGAGTGTCTGGAAATGTATCGATGTAGAATTCTATCTCTCGATCCGGCGGTATCCCTAGCAACTCGTTTGGAAACACGTCAAAAAATTCTGCTACGACTTCAGTCTGTGTCGTTCCTGTAATCTCCTTTCTCGTGTCTCAAACTGATACTAGGTACCCACTGCAACCAGAATGTAACATACATCTTGCCGAAATTTCTAATATCACCATGGTCGTCTTCGATATTGTCCCGCACGAGTATGAGAACTCTGTTTCGCCAGGAAGACAGAACACAACTTTCTTCTCTGCGCACTCGATGGTTGCGTGGCATGTACCCAACCAATCCATACCGAGGATTATATCGTACTCCTTGATATCGAGGACAATAACTTCCAAGGATAGATTCTTTCCACCGATGCAGATGTAACCATCCCTAAAAATTTGAGTGGCAGGCATATCTACTCCCGATGGAGTGCTAACACTAAGATTCATATCTAGTAATTATATGGGTAATTTGTTTTCTTCTATAAAGGCAAAAGATATGAAGCTATGCGTAGCAATAGAATCGAACAGTACTTTAGCAGGCATATTTTTATAGAGTAGTATACCTGATACAACTGTGTCAGATGCAAATACTTCATCCCGAGTCAGTGCATAGACTCGGACTTACGCCCCCTGGCAATTTTGTGGGTTTACAGGCACTGCGTTTGTGCCATGGGCGGGAGGCAACCTATTCTGATTTTGGACATTTCTTGGTGGATGTGGGTTCCCTTCCCCATTCGACAATCTGCCGCCTTGTGGCCCACCTGGCCCCATGTGAAGCATCACGTACACGACAGTCGAATACACGATGTCCATTCGTTTCGCATTTGTTGCAGTGTACCCCGGAATTCTTAATTTCATGGTGGCGCTTTGGCACTGCGGATCCTCCAATGTCATGGGGACGCTTGTTGAAAATATTACGGACTGTTGACACTACCCTCTATGATGCTCGACCAAATATTCGCTCGCTATCCAGTACAACATTATAGGACTCTCTGTAGGTCTAATATTTTTTTTCATGACATCCCTACGAAGATCATCATTCAGGCCTTGTTGAAAATGCTCGCACCACGCTTCCTTGTTCAGCAGGAAAGCCCTGACAAACTTCGCAAGTTTTGCGAACTTCAAGTCGTAGTCTTCAACTGACATGTTTTCTTGTTTTAAGGACATGAATTTGTCCTCTTTCTGTCGACGAACAGCAAAGGAATATATTGCTCGATAAAGGCCTGGTTGAACGTCTCCCACAAGATCTTGGTGGAGGGGTCGGCTTCGTGGAGTTTCTGTTTCTTCGCCTCCCACCAGTCGTAGGCCCTCGAGTGTAATTGCATGGTCGCGCACGCCACCCTTTTGGATCCATTGATATTAAGAAGATTGAACAGGCCCTCAATTTTTACTAGCCATCCCATGATCTCGTCAGGTTTCACTCTGTCATTGAACTCAGGTGGGTTCAGTTTCTTGAACTCGGTTGCTTTAAATAGGGAAGAGGAAGACATAGGTTTCATTATTACTAGTTACACTTCTTTTTTTCTCATTTTGATGTGATAATCGTCGAGTTCTTTTGGGTTGCCATGTTGCTCACGATCCGGGTCAGTACGTCCATCGGTTTTCGTTGGATGCTGAACTGGGTCTGGATCTGCACCTCCAGCTCTTGTCGATGCATCTCCACCTGGCGCTGTTGGACTTTCATGAGGCACAATAATCGTTTCATGGTAGATTTGCTAGGTGCCGTCTCCTCGGTACTATCCGTGCTAATCAATTAGGCATTGACAACGGGGACACCCCATTTATTCGTCATTCCTACAAAATTGAGCAAACCTGTTAGTATTCTCGAAAATATCTACGGACTTATCTGTATGGAACGATTATTTCATGTAGCATATGTCGAAAAGCACAATTTTTTAAAAGATCACAACGACATCCAAAAGAAAACATTTTTAAAAGGTCTGAGGTGTGAACCATGCTCTAATACCAACTTGTCAAGCCCCGATTCACCGAATCGTTCGTCCTCGCTTTGACTCAAGACGAATCGATCGTCCTCGCTAGGGCGTGATGTCGTACAAGTCAAATTTGGACTTGTACAAGGCAAGTATGTGCAATTGGTAATTCGTTTGATGAAAACAAGTTAAAATTAAATAGTGCAGAGAGTTGAAGATGCAGCATAGTAAGAAAATTGGCTTTTCATTGATAAAACTTGTAAAGTATGTACAAGGTCATTTTTACATTACATATGTCGTTGTGGCTATATTCTTTGAAACACAAAAAAAAACTCTCGACAAGCTCCCATGAAATAATCATTTTCGTTCCATACATTCATGCTCCTTTATACATTTGAACAAAAAGCCTTCAATCTGAATTGGGCTTCAAAATACTTCAAAATAGGAGAGCGTCGAGCCGTATCCCGTTCTTCAGCTACATCTTAGTCTCGTGCTCCCGCAACGCGCTCGTCACCTGGGGAGTTGGGGGTTAGCATACTTGCTAGTGAGCGGAACAAACCCACTCGTCTAAATCGACACTGCTTATTAATGATTCAAGCATTCGAAGCTGATCTTTTCATTTAGAACTAAATGAGTTGCAGTTCATATCGAAGGCATAGTTTAAAGTAGTAAATAACATAACCATTTTTAACTTAGCTTACCACGGCCGTGCTCCTGCCTGCATAAAATAGATATAATACTTACCACCTGCACAAGACAATAGGTGAGCATGCTATCTATCTTATATGCGGTCATTAGTGTTACGATACCACGAGGGACAATTCTCAATGGCATTGCGACACGTCCTATAGTCCAAGTTGCGAGCCTAACTGGGGACACGAATCTCAAATTCTCCCTAGGTCGATTCGGTCCCGACGTGCCCGGATACCACATCAAGGAAAACAATACCTTATGCATAAGTTGTCCATGACCATGCAATTGTGTGAACAGTTTAAGCTAGGCAACATAATACATGACACAAATAAAGTTTAGCAGTAAAAATCTATGTCTCGCGCAACAATTCATCAATTTCCCTCAAAATCGTATGTTCGATTTGGCGACTCGTAAGTACCAAATACTCCAAGGCATCGTGACACGAATCGATGTTTCAATGTCCTTTTTTTTAACAGTTTTTCGGTTTTGAACCAAACTGCTCGTCTCGATGCGAGGTGCCAAGTTAATGTCTCTAGGCCTATTTATCCTAGTTATGTTATAGTTATCCCATGTTCTTTATCTTAGTGGCACAGTATATATATATTCAACCAATATCATCGATTTGAACGTTGGACTTGGAATTTTGTTGGCAGAAAGGAGTAGAAAAGAAGGGGCCGAACCACTCACCAAAAAGAAATGCGCCGAGAGTAAAAGAATGCTTCGCAACGATCAAATGTCAGTTACATGAACTCCTGCAATGGCACGATCATCTTATTAGAATTTCTCCTTCAATCCTTTTCCTTCAAAATTTCCAAAGGTGCATTCAGAAATCGACGCGAAAGCACACTCATCAAAACCAAGCCGTAAAACATCCAAAAAACCAAGAAAACCAACAACAGACTGGTCCCGTCACCCTCATTATAGCTCATTCGCCAAGACATAGTCCGCTGAATCTAGGCCTTGTTCCAACAGAAGCCGATCCATTAGTTGGAACGGTTCTCATATCATTCGTCCAAATTGATTTTATTGATGCCCAAAGGTTTTTGTATACCAAACTCGTTGCTGAGTCAGACTAGCCATCTATGTTCATGACCATGTCTGACTTGCCATGAGCCTATTGCATAGTGCTTCATGTCATACCCCGATCCCGCAGAGTCAATTCGTCCTCGCTTCGGATTCTGTGAGGCCGTTCGTTTTCGCTAAAGCGTGATGCCGTGCAAGCCTAAGTTGTGCTTGTACTAGGCCAAGACCTGTACAATGACAAAATAGATAAGGTTGACAATACACAGCGGAACATATTACAGATATTTGAGGTAGCAACGGACATTTAGCAGATATATGAATTGAACACAATGGTAACAAGAAACAATTCTCTTTGTTGATTTCATTTGAACAGATTACAAGCTCTCATTTTTCTCTAATATAATGCTTACATTCTCTTAAAAACTTTACAGATTATAATGATCATGTTCCCATACATTATATCCATTTATATACAAAACCAACTCTTGCATTAGATGTCCATCTCTTGGCATCTCTTCTGATTTCTGGCTCCTGAGGATGAGGCTCGGGCTATCGCTTCGGAATATCCTTTTCGATGCATATTGCATCTGCATGCAGACTGATAGTGGGTCAGTATATCAGCATACTGGTGAATTGTGAACAAAGAGCTACATTTGTCTGAAACGATCATTGTTTATTTAGTGAGAAAACGTTTCTTGTGATGTTATTATGCTACTTTTACCTATGTTCATTTCACGCATACAGAGTCAGTTTATATTCTTTGAAAACATCTTTGAAAAACCACAATTCATTTTATTTCATTTCAAGCATACAAAGGACTGTTTAATTCAAGCACGATGACTATTCATTTCATGTGCAGTGTGCAACGTGTTTCATGAACCACATCATTTCATTTGGGACAACAGCATTATAATTCTTTTTTCTTATTCAAGACATTCTCAGGGTCAGATTACAAGCATGATTATCATAAATTCTTTGGACAGAACATAGCAATTCTTGGCAACAATTTATTCTTTAAGTAACTCATATTTAGGAAACTTAGCAACGAATGTATCCATTTTTCAGTGATTTTTACCATAGCCGACGGTCCATCCCTGCATAAGACAAGGATTATCATAAATATAACATAACCAACATTCTTATTTCATATTCGTCTCTGTATCGTTAGCTCTTAGCAAAATATTCTTGACACATGCAGACTTGATTGGCAGCTGCGACTCTTCGGTTCAGCTCTGCACCAATCAACACTTATCTATATGATGGTTCATGGGAATTTACATGGTTAGCCGCTGTGACTCTTTGGTTCAGCTCGTCGCTAAGGACTCAACACCCCCTAATCGCGAGGTCTATTTTACCTCAGGGTGCCCTAATCTCTCTTAGGTCGAGTGGTTCAAGGCGCCCCAAGAATCCACCCGACAGACGATATTTTTGCACAAATTGTCTGAGACCAATGCATATGCTCTAGCATTTCTATCAGATGAAACAAATTTTGATCAGATCTTTCATATATGCGATACGTTCATTTCGTGCCTTAGCAGATATACGACACGTTCATTTCGTGCCTTAACAGATGTACGACGCGTTCATTTCGTGCCTTTCTTCTTTTCGGATAACATAGCCAAGAGCTTTTCTCTTTTCTTATCAAGCATGACAATGAGTCATATTCAGAACAAAGATCTATATTAGCAAGGCATCATCTCATTCGATTTAACATAGCAAACGTTCATTTCTTTTTATCAGGCAACAATCTTACTTTAGCATATAGGCATCAGTTCATTTCTTATTAACAGGCAACAATTATTCTTAGCACATATGTTATCTCCTTTCTTGTTCTTAGCATGGCAGCATATGGATTTTCTTATAAGCATACTCAATAATTTAGCATCTTGTTATTAGCAATAGCATTCAATCAAAAACTCAGATTCTTATTAGACGTAAGCGAATCATAAAATAAGACTTTGTCCACTCACCCAGATTAATCGTCTTCTGTTGCAGAGCCAGTAATTTGATCTCTCTGTTTATCTAGTGCCTTTACGAAGCGGGACACTACACTTCGCCCCAATGGGAGCGGGACACTACACATTTTATTCCAATAGCGATGTTTTATAGACGAAAAGTATTGTTGCTAAAATGTCGTTAAAGGATAAAATTTGGCTGCACAACTTTTCATTGCTATGGGAATATTTTTTTATTTTTAATCCAAAAATGTATATAGTATGCAATATACAGTAAACAACAAAATATACATGATAATTATATAGGCACCAAATCATAGTTATGTTGATAAGGATTGCTAGACAATAAAATGCAACATAATACAATAAAAAATAGAGAAATTTTGACTTACCCCCCACTTGATTTACCCCAATTCACGGTGCATCCCACAGTTTTACAAAAATGTACAGTACCCTCCACTTTGGACGGAGTTCGTCAATTTTTTGACCAAAATGTCCCTGTCTTCTTTCCTCTTACCTCTCACCCACTCCCCCCCTCCCGCGGCCACCGCCCCGCTCCCCCTCCCCACCTCCGTCATGCACTCCCCCCTCTCTGCCTCCGCCGTGCTACTTCTGCTGCTACTGCTGCCGGAGGCGGGGAGAGAGGAGCGGCTGTGGCGGAGAGGGGGGAGCGGGGGCGATGGTCACGGGGGGGGGGGTAGGGGGTGGAGGGGTGAGAGGAGAGGAAAGAGGAAGAAAATAAGGGCATTTTGGTCCCAAAAAAATTGACGAATTCCGTCCAAAGTAGGGGTACTGTACATTTTTGCAAAACTGTAGGGTGCTCCGTGAATTAGGGTAAATTAAGTGGGGGTAAGTCAAAATTTCTCTAAAAAAAATATAGTAAATAATAGCACAATACAAAGGTTTTGGATAAAACATAAGTACACACGACAATTTACATTACACAAAATGATGGAATCACTAAGAATCTGGCAAGCGATCGTTGGTACTGTCGGCTACGTAAAAACTGCGTGAAACATATCATGAACATGTTATGGATGGCCTACGGTGTAGTGTTCAGCTCCTAGAAGGGGTACTGTGTAGCCTGGTGATTTGAATAGCCAGTTGGAACCAAATTATTGTGCAAAAATATTGTCGTTATCAATTGATTGAAACAAAGTGAATTGAGACCATTTTTTCATATGTGGAATGACTTATGTGAATTGAGTCATAAATCTAATGAATCATGACTTCGAGAATGAACTATATCTAAGAGTCTATTCCTCAAATATTTTCATTATTTTTTCGTTGAATGCCTTTCGATGTTGGTTTTCTATATGTGTATCTCGATAGGATGATGTAAACTTAATATAGATGGTGTTGCTTGTTTTAAATTTGGTCATGCAAGTGCATAATGCCTCATTCAATAGGACATAGGGGAGTAGAAAGCTGGTTTTGGTATGCATATAGGTGATGCTTCCAACGTGCTAGCAGATATTTGAGATATTTTTCAAGGTTTCAACACGTTGAAGTAAAGTTAGATTCTCTTGTAATTTTGCAGCTTATTTGGTCCTCTTCAAACCTTCACCTGCATAACGATCTAATCTCATGCATTAGGAACCTTCTTCTTCGTTGTTGGAATATCAAATTAAAGCATGTCTGGATAGAGGGTAACAGTTGTGACAAACACTTAGCAGAGATAGAGTTAGGTATGCAACATGTACTTGTTTGTCCGTGGGTTGTGGCCTAGTAGCAGCAACGGGGGCCCCGACGCGGAAGGCGCAGGTTCGAATCCCTCTTGACATTTGCCAAGCCGGAGAAAATGATACTTCAAAAAAAAGTTAAAGCATGTTTGAAGGGAAGGTACTGTTAAGACGATCACTTGGCAAAGATGGGATTGAATATACAACCTGGACTTGTTATTTTAGATCTACGTCTAGGTTGGTTGAAGTCAATTTTGAACTTTGACTTAGCGCAGGTTACTTTAGTTAGACGTCTAGTAGTGGAATAACTTATAGTTTTGTTCTCGAGGGCTAACCCAAATGTAACAAGAAGAAGTTTATTTTAGGTAACCTATATAAAAATATAATAGATATTAGTATACCTGTCAATTGAGCCCGGCCGGCTGCCCGGCCGGTCCAGCCCGTCCGGCCCGAAAAATTGGCCCATGTGTCGGCCCGGACCGATTAATCATGGGCCCGGCTCCTATATTGGGTCGTGCTGGGCCACGTATATCGGCCCATAATATAGGTCCAGCCCGGCCCGGAGTACGACCCGGCCTGACCCACTAGAGTAACCGGGTGGTTTTTAAGTAGCTAGCTGTGTAAAACCAAGACTAGCCGGCCCTGAGCTATTGGGGGCCCAAGGCAAAAATTCCAAAATGGGTCCCCATACATAATGTAAAAAAAATGGTATAAGTAAAAACAAAAATTTGTTGTAGTCAAGATTTGAACCAACCTCTTAAATATAAGTCTAGCATTATAACTACTATACCACAATGCCTTTTGTTAAAAAAAGGCACATGATACATACTAGTTCTATTATAGACAGTTCCATGTTGGTGTCCCCTTCCATCAGGGGGCCCAGGGCCGTCGCCCGGCCTGCCCTGGGCCAGGGTCGCCCTTGGTTGAGAGTAAAGTTAAGTAAAGAACAAAGCATGTTCACATGAGTGAAGAGAGGCGACAACATGTTCTCATGAGATGAACTTGCGCATCTTTTTGTTCAAGACTGCTTGAACCAGTCTGGATGTTGTAATAGCAAATGTTGTATTACAGAGACAAGCTAACTTTTACTAATTGATTCATAGTGTTCATTATTATCATTTATATCACTCTATTTGTTGTTATATATATATATATATATATATATATATATATATATATATATATATATATATCAGATGAATGTTCAAATTTGTCACATGCCAATCAAGACCCGGCCTGGCCCGAAGCCCACCGTGCCGTGGGTCATAGGGGTGTAAACGGGTCGGACGGACACGGACAGTCCACTGTCCGTGTTCGGTCTGAAAATAAAAATGAGTTCGGACGGACGGACACGGACAGTCCACTGTTCGAATTCGGACCGGACGGACACGGACAACCACTATTCGTTAATTCAATCGGACGGTCCACGAACAAATTAAATATATTATCAAAAGCTATTATTTTATCAAGATTACTTGATAGTTGCTAAAAAAATCAAGTTGAAAGAAAATATAATGGAAGGTTATAGAATACAACAAACAATGGTAAAAGGTTAATGAAAATTGAGACCGGACAACAACAAATTGATGCAAAACCAAAATAATATGACATAATTGATGCAAAACAAAAAGGAGTTTCCACTATCGGACGGTCCGCGAACAAATTCGGACCGGACATGGATATGACCGTGTCCGTGTCCGATTTTTAAACGGACCAAAAAATATGTCCAAGTTTTGTTCGTTAATCAATCGGACGGCCCGCAGTCGAACCATTTATCGAGCCGGACACGTACGGACAACGGACTACTTTGTCCATTTTACACCCCTAGTGGGTCACGTGCCGGTCTGGATTAAAATTTTCCACCCATAGCCCGGCCGGCCCACTCAAATTTCGTAACGGGCTGGCCCCGCCCGGCCCATTTGACAGCTCTATATATTAGGGCTAATTAGAGTTAGATCCTGGATTTTATAGCAGCTTAGAGTTTAGGCCCCGACTTTTCCAATTAGAAAGTTTGGACCGTGGACTTTTAATTTTAGTTTTTTTTCCTATTATACTCTCCCTAGTCTATAAAGAGAATTTTTATTGTCACACATTAGAGGAAGAGCATAATTGGAAAAAAAAAATCTAGGGTTCAATTTTTCTAATTGGACTTTTTTTAGATGCTCGACGATACGCACGGGACTTAGTGCATGTTGCATTGCATGCCTATTGGTGTGAAACTCTGATTTTCAATTTATTAGATTTTGCCAGTTAACGATAATTAGTTTAGTTATTTATTATTATTATTATTATATATTATTACTAATATTATTATTATTATATATTATTATTTAGTCGGATTTAGGAAAAAAATATTATTTTAAAATTATCGTTGATTTTTGATTGTGTTCCTCCCCCGATCCCGTGACCAGAGTCTGACCCGAGCTCGAACCCGGTTCGGTTTCCCGAAACCCAATTTCGTTCCGAACTAATTCATTTTTTTCTTCTTTTAAAAAAAATCCTGGTTATATATATTCATTATTAGTTTTTTTTAAAAATAATAATAAACCGTTGGGCCTGGTCACCCACGACCAGGCCACCCCTACTCTTTCTCCCCACGTTTTAGCTCCTACTTCTTCTCCTCAGCATTCCTTCCTCCACACAACTTTCCACCTCTTTCTCTACTCCTCCTCCTCCTTTTCTTTAATAAGCCCACACCAGAGCATTCTCATCCCTCACTCATTCTCATCCCTCTCTTTTTCCCAAACTTCCTCACCGCTACTCCCAAACCCTTTCTTCTCTCCAGAACTCCGGCCAACCCCAGCGCCCGACCCCGCTCCCCGCGTCCAGCCGTGCCACCTCCGGCCTCCGGCGACCACGCCGCCCTCCTGCGCGCCGCCCCTCCGGCCCGCGACTCCGCCCTCCCGCGCGCGCCCTAGGCCGCGACCCCCCGGCGGCCATCCGCCCGTGTCCCCGCCCGTGCGTCCGTCCAGCCGGCGCCCCTCGCGGCCCTCTCCGGCACCCCCCGGCCGGCCTCCCTTGGCCAGAGCCTTGGCGCAACCTTGCCACCAGCAACCTCGGCGCCGCCCTCTCCCGTTCCCGTCGTGCCCTAGCCCGGTGCCCGTCGTTTTCTCCGGCGATCTCGGCCAGAGCCCGCTGTCCGCGCCCGGCTCAGCCCGCGTGTGACCCGCTGCTCCAACAGCGCTGTCCAGCGCTGTTTCGGTGGTTTCCCGCTGCTGTCCGCGAGTTGGGATTTCTCCGAGTCCACGGGAACGTGGTTTCTATCTCTATTATTGCATCTGAGAGCTCTAGCCGAGCAACCCAAGGTATAATTCCGTTTTCCCCGTGTCCCATTATCGTGTCGATGATGATCTTGGTCCCCGATCCTGTTACGGGATTCGGTTTAGACGATTTCGACTTCAAAAATTTTCGAAGTTCGTTTCGGTAGTATTTTTGTGCTGTGATTGGTTTTGGTTTTAAGCTTTGGGACTTCTCGGAAATTCTGAGTTAGTTCGACAATGCTCTGTGACTTTCGGACTTAGTTCTGTGGTTTGGGATCTTCTGTTAGTTTCGGAATTTCCGAACTATTAGGTTGGTTCTATGATATTTTTGGGTTTTTCGAATTTTTTTTGGAAATGTTCTGTGATTTGGGTTATATATTTATTTTGTGGTAGAAATAAATTCATGGGTTATTTTCCTGGTTTGGGATATTATTTGTGTGGTTGGCATAATTTTTCAGTATTGGGTTATCCCAGATATAGAGAAAATGCTGCCCAATTTTTCGTAAAATTATATATATATATGATTTTCAAAACTGGTTTTCCAAAAAGGGTTATTAAATGGATTTTTCGGGCGACGACCGTACCGGTCAATGGGCCCTAGCAAAATGCAAACGAAACCAGTCATTCTGGACGTTGAGGCATTAGCTAAGAATGATAATTGGACCAATCTGAGACTCTTTAATATAATATTTATATTTATAATTATTTTCAGAACGGGTACTGCTGTTAGTATTTTTGGTACAGGGCTTCGGCCTGCTGAATGGACCGCTTTCCGGCGTTCAGGATTCACCTGAGTTTTATTATTACTTCTAAATTCATTTATGTAAATAATTGTAAGGGCATAAGCCCAATTTTTTATTTTCCTTGCTGCGACCCTATATCGCGTAGAATAGATTTTATTTATTTCCTGGTTTGTTGGTTTGACGTAAACACGTAAAATAATAAATAACTAATTATTTTATAGAAATTAATATCATTTTTTTACATTAAGTAATTAGGAAAATTACAAGTTTGTTATTTAAACAAATTCACGTTCTTCTCATTTAAAGAAAAATATTAGTTTTATATATAATATTACCAAAATATAAAGTTTTGCCAAAGTAACCGATAATTGCCATTTTTTCAATTAATCAATAACCGGCTTATTTTAATTAAATAACAACGAACGTAGATTTGCGACGTTAGACGATTTCTGGTAGAATAATTAAAAAACTTAAAACCTGACTAGGGTCTACTTCTAGAGATTGTAACTAGCACACCTAGAATGGTTTCATAATGGTTCTAAGCCAAGGTTCTCAACTGTAGGATCTCAGAGACGAACCTGACATCCTCCTCGGAACCGACTTTACCGATCCAGTCATAAACAAAGGCAAGTTACGGTTATATTTTCTTGTATTTTATTTAGTAATTGTCTAGCTGCATGTTTAAACCACATTGCTACACGGAACCCTCTTCTAGGGTTCAGATATTGATTGATTGATTGTGGGGATTGGGGGAATAGTGTAACGTTTATGGCCAATACCCCTCATATTGCATATTGTGCGAGCTTACCCCTCTTACACACGGGGATAAGCCGTATCGCGTCGCTAGAACGCTATTGTATAACCCAAGCCGGTCATAGACGATTACACATTTAAATCACATTATTTTCAATTGTAGAATGCTGGAAAATATTATTTAAACTGTTTAGCCTGCACTTTTCTATTATTACTTGAAATATGAGTTACATATTCGTACTTGCTCCCTCTTGACTGGAGATAACATTTTTAGGTGATATTGAGGATGCTGAGCTATTATACAATAGCTATTATGACCCGGTTCTGTACCCTGTGGTGTTACGAGAGTCCCCCTTGGAGGACGCAGGACCTGAGGCCGACGAGCCGACCACTTAGCTAGTTATTTCCAGTTTTCAGTTTTGTTTTTTTGAAATTTTGTTAATTTGAATTCAGCATTTTTCAGTTCTTTTATTTCCAGTTGTACTTTTCAAATGTTAAATAAAGTTTTAAAATTTTTGTATATTGAGTTGTGACAAATGTATAGATGTTGTTGTGAACACCTGCATATAGAACAGCTTACTGTTGCCGTCTCACAACGGTGCAGACTGGGCATGATCTGGTTTGACCCAATTATTTAGGATCGGGTCGTGACATATTTTTAGTGGTGGCCCATACAGGTCTAAAAATAATAACTTAGGAAAACATACCTAGAAACAATTAGAACACTAGAACATTGATTTGTCACAACATAGGTCCGAATTATATATATATAAATATTTTTGTTTGATTATAGACTGGTAGGATACCTTGCTTATGTATTGCATCCTAAACCTTCCAGAGTATGGCTAAAGGGAAGACTACCCGTTCCGGCCCTGCTGAAGATGAGGTGTCATCTACCAATCACACTCCACCTCCTCAAGCACGCCGGGACCCACCTCCCTTGCAGCTGACTGACCGTCCCCATGCTGCAACAGCACCCCATCCCGTTTACGCTACTACAGCGCAAACGACAGAACCTGCACTTCCCGGACTGAGTCGTAATCCCCTGCGGTAGTACCCGTACTAGTTGCCCCACCAGTGCCCGTGGATCCCATTGATCTCGTAGGCATGCTACGAGGAGTGCTTGAAGCCCAGAGAGCCCAAGCTGAAGCTCATCGTGAACAGACCGCAGCCCAAGCTGAAGCCCATCGCGAGCAGACCGCGATCATGAGAGAAGGCATGGAGAATGCCCATAACGTGGCTATGGCTGCCCTCGAGAGAGAAGGAACAACTTCATTGGAGCCACGACCTACCAAGGTAAACATAAATCCAGGAGTTAAGTTATGTATCATTTAGGTCATTCTTTTGATAAGAGGCGTATTATTATGTGAAGGTCGGAGATATAGACAGTTTCAAGAAGCAGGGCCCTCGACCTTTCAAAGGAACTGAGGGAATCATCTACGCTGATGAATGGCTAGATAGCATGGAGCGTCTCTTGAGCATCGCTCAAATTCCAGAGGACCTCAAGACCGAAGCAGTAGGACTCCAGTTGCAAGATGTGGCAAGCACCTGGTACCGGAATGAACCCCGACTCCAGGACAAACAGCTTGACTGGGACACCTTCAAGAGGCTGTTCCGCAGGAAGTTCTTCCCAACATCTGAGTTGCGGGAGATGGAAAGACAGTTCCAGGATCTGAAGCAAGGGAACATGACGGTTGGAGAGTATGCGGCAGAGTTCGGCCGACTTAGCCGCTTCACCAAGAACTTGGTTGCTGACCCCAAGGATCGTGCTGAAAGATTCAGGTATGGACTAAGGAAAGAAATTCGCACCCCTGTGATCGCGGGTGGCGCCAAGACATATGAGAAGATTCTGATATGAGCTCAGGACGTGGAAAAGAGCCAACCTCCTCCTTTAAAAAGGGAGTATCATGGAACTAGCAACTTCCAGGGTAACCAGAAGAGGCCCAACAACAACAACAACAGGCCTTCGCACCACCAGCAGCAGCATCATCAGGCAAGGACCAGTGACAGAACGCCTCAAAAGCAGATCCCTGTCTGCGACTACTACAAGAGGCCAGGACACCAGGCGAACATCTGCAGGAAAAAACTGGGACACTGCCTAGTTTGTGGGTCTGGCACCAACCAAGTGAGGGACTGTCCCACAGCATTCAACCGGACCGGAGCAACTCAACAAAGAGCTCCTCTACCCACTCAGCAACAACGGTTCGGGCAACATCAGCAGAAGACCGGGCGAGCTTTTGCCCTAGCAGCAGACGAGCAAGAACCAGAGCAGGAACCCACCGCTGATGTCATCACAGGTTCCATTTATGTGTTTTCACATCCTGCTCTAGTATTATTTGATTCTGGTGCATCACACAGTTTCATATCATCAAAGTTTATTTCTGCACACCACCTTGATATGGGACTTAGCAAGATGATTAGTAGAGTTATGACCGGTGGTGGACCCATACCCATCACCGAGGCTTGTAACTGTCCCATAACTATCTCAGGCCACAAATTCCTAACACCCTTACTTGTGATGCCCTTGCCCAACTATAATATAGTCCTAGGGATGGACTGGTTAAGTGAGCAGCATGCGCTGATAGATTGTCACAAAGGATGTGTAATCTTCAGCCCATCAGGAGAACCGGAGTTTGAAATATCTCGAGCTCCGGAAGACATGAAGAGTGTTACCTACTCCTCTATCACCGAAGTACCCGGGCCTCCTCACCCTATTATAGCGGAATTCATGGACGTCTTTCCAGATAGTCTTCCAGGATTGTCGCCAGATCGAGGTGTAGAATTCACCATCGATCTAGTACCCGGCTCTTTCCCTATTTCTCGGGGATGCTACAGATTCAACCCTAAGGAGGCAAAGGATATGAAGGACCAGATTGACGAACTGAAGGCACAAGGATTTATCAGAGACGGGGCTTCACCCTGGGGAGCACCAGTTTTGTTCGTGCCCAAGAAGGATGAACCGTACGGATGTGCATTGATTACCGGGCGCTGAACAACATTACCATCAAGAACAAGTACCCTCTGTCCCGGATCGATGACCTGTTTGATCAACTGAGTGGAGCTAAGGTATTTTCGAAGATAGATCTCAGGTCTGGCTACCATCAAATCAAGGTCAGAAAGGAGGATATTCCAAAGACGGCGTTCAATACCAAATATGGTCAGTATGAATTTTTGGTCATGTTGTTTGGACTGACGAATGCCCCTGCAGTATTCATGAACCTTATGAACAAGGTCTTCCATGAATATCTGGATCAGTTTGTTGTTGTCTTCATCGACGACATTCTGATCTACTCAAAGACTGAAGAAGAGCATGAAGAGCACCTGAGGAAAGTTCTGGGAACTTTAAGGAAGGAGAAGCTCTATGGTAAGCTATCTAAATACGAATTCTTCTTAGACAAAGTAGATTTTTTGGCCATGTTGTCACATGAGAAAGAATTTTGGTGGATCCAATGAAGATAGCTGCTATTGAGAAGTGGACTGCACCAAGTTCAGTTGCAGAAATCAGAAGCTTTTTGGGTTTAGCTGGCTACTACTGGAAGTTTGTGAAGGATTTCTCCAGGATTGCTGAGCCAATGACGAAGCTCACCAGGAAGAATGAAGAATTTGTTTGGTCGGAAGCTTGCCAGTCAGCTTTTGAGGAACTGAAGAAGAGGCTTACAACGACGCCGATATTTGCGCTACCCTCAGGTACCGGCAGATTCTCAATTTATAGTGATGCTTCCGGTAAAGGATTGGGATGCGTTCTTCAACAACACATGAAAGTAATTGCTTACGCATCTAGGCAATTACGGACTCATGAGAAGAACTATCCCACGTATGATTTGGAGCTTGCAGCGGTGATATTTGCATTGAAGCTGTGGAAGCACTACCTTTATGGAGAGAGAGTAGAAATATTTACAGACCACAAAAGTCTTAAATATGTTTTTACTCAGAAGGAGCTGAACATGCGACATAGACGATGGCTGGAGCTGATGAAGGATTTTGACATCAACCTGCAGTATCATCCGGGTAAGGCTAATGTTGTTGCAGATACACTTAGTCGATACCCGATGGCAATGTTCTTGACCAAGGAGCGTCATTTGCTGGAGGACATGGAAAAGCTTGGACTGGAGATTGTACTGCCCGAAGAGGAAATAAAGAAACTGGGAAGAGAAGCCATCGTACCAGGAGCTGATTCAACAATGATGCAATTGCAAGTACGTTCAAGTCTAATGGACAGAGTCAAGGAGGCACAATTCCAAGACGAGACACTTTGCAAACTCAGAGATCAAGTGCTGGCAGGAACACTTGAAGGATTCTCAATCGCCAGCGACGGAGCACTGAAGCATGGTACGAGGCTGTGCGTGCCAACTGACGAACTGAGGAACGAGCTGATGCAAGAAGCATACCAGTCGCAGTATTCCATACATCCAAGAGCCAACAAAATGTATCGGAATATGCGTACTATAGTATGGTGGTACGAAATGAAGAAGGACGTATCCAGGTATGTGGCTAGATGTTTAATTTGTCAACAAGTGAAAGCTAGCAGACAGAGACCAGCAGGACTGTTGCAGCCGCTAGACATCCCGGAGTGGAAATGGGAGCATATAACGATGGACTTTGTGTCTGGACTGCCTCGATCCCAACGAGGGAAGGATGTCATTTGGGTTATCATGGACCGACTGACGAAGTCAGTCCACTTTATTCCTTTCAAGGTGGGTCTATCCACTGAAAAGTTGGCGGCACTGTACATGCGACACATCTACCGGATTCATGGAGTTTCGGTAAGTATTGTGTCTAACAGGGATACCAGGTTCACCTCTCACTTCTGGAAGAGCTTGCACGACAGTTTGGAAACACAATTGAAGTTCAGCACCACCTACCATCCCCAGACTGACGGACAATCGGAGAGAACAATCCAGACGCTAGAAGATATGCTGAGATCTTGCGTCTTAGAATTTAGAGGGTCTTGGGAAGACCATTTGCACTTGGTAGAGTTCTCCTACAACAACAGCTACCAAGCTAGCATCGGTATGATACCGTTCGAGGCACTCTATGGACGTCGTTGCCGCACTCCACTTGCTTGGGACGACATAGGAGAAAGGATATTGTTTGGACCTGAGATGGTGACCGATACAGCAGAGAAGGTAAAGATGATCAGAGACAAGCTCAGGATTGCCCAGGACAGCTAGAAGTATTGGACCGATAGCAGCCGACGGCCGTTGGAGTTTGAAGAAGGTGACAGTGTGTTCGTGAAGATCTCTCCTACCAGAGGAACCATCTGTTTCGGCAGAGCAGGAAAGCTAAGCCCCAGGTATATTGGTCCTTTTGAAGTACTTAACAGGATTGGAGAAGTGGCTTATCGGGTGGCTCTACCCCCAAGTCTCGAAGGCGTCCACAACGTTTTCCACGTTTCGCAGCTGAGATGCTACATCCCAGACCCGAGCCACATATTGGACCATTCGGAGCTGAAAATTGGACCCAGCCTCACAGTGCCAGAGAAGCCGGTTGCAATATTGGACAAAGGAGAGAAGAGAACCAGAAACTCTGTGACGCCGATAGTCAGAATTACGTGGCGGCACAACTCACCAGACTAGTCTACCTGGGAGCGAGCAGACCAGATGCGGGAGCAGTATCCGTATCTGTTTGAGACTTGAGGTAACCCCTAACCCTGCCTTTAATTTCGAGGACGAAATTTTCTAAGGAGGGAAGATTGTGAAACCTTGATTTTCAATTTATTGGATTTTGCCAGTTAACGATAATTAGTTTAGTTATTATTTATTATTATTATTATATATTATTACTAATATTATTATTATTATATATTATTATTTAGTCAAATTTAGAAAAAAAATATTATTTTAAAATTATCGTTGATTTTTGATTGTGTCCCTGTCCCGATCCCGTGACCAGAGTCTGACCCGAGCTCGAACCCGGTTCGATTTTTCGAAACCCAATTTCGTTTCGAACTAATTCATTTTTTTCTTCTTTTAAAAAAAATCCTGGTTATATATATTCATTATTATTATTTTTTTAAAAATAATAAACCGTTGGGCCTGGTCACCCACGACCAGGCCACCCCTACTCTTTCTTCCCACGTTTTAGCTCCTACTTCTTCTCCTCAGCATTCCTTCCTCCACACAACTTTTCACCTCTTTCTCTACTCCTCCTCCTCATTTTCCTTAATAAGCCCACACCAGAGCATTCTCATCCCTCACTCATTCTCATCCCTCTCTCTCCCAAACTTCCTCACCACTACTGCCAAACCCTTTCTCCTCTCCAGAACTCCGGCCAACCCCAGCGCCCGACCCCGCTCCCCGCGTCCATCCGTGCCACCTCCGGCCTCCGACGACCTCGTCGCCCCCTGTGCGCCGCCCCTCCGGCCCGCGGCTCCGCCCTCCCGCGCGCGCCCTAGGCCGCGACCCCCCGGCGGCCATCCGCCCGTGTCCCCGCCCGCGCGTCCGTCCGGCCGGCGCCCCTCTCGGCCCTCTCTGGCACCCCCCGGCCGGCCTCCCTTGGCCAGAGCCTTGGCGCAACCTCGCCACCAGCAACCCCGGCGCCGCCCTCTCCCGTACCCGTCGTGCCCTAGCCCGGTGCCCGTCGTTTTCTCCGGCGATCTCGGCCAGACCCCGCTGTCCGCGCCCGGCTCAGCCCGCGTGCGCCCCGCTGCTCCAACAGCGCTGTCCAGCGATATTTCGGTGGTTTTCCGCTGCTGTCCGCGAGTTAGGATTTCTCCGAGTCCGTGGGAACGTGGTTTCTATCTCTATTATTGCATCTGAGAGCTCTAGCCGAGCAACCCAAGGTATAATTCTGTTTTCCCCGTGTCCCGTTATCGTGTCAATGATGATCTTGGTCCTCGATCCCGTTACGGGATTCGGTTTAGACGATTTCGACTTCGGAAATTTCCGAAGTTCGTTTCGGTAGTATTTTTATGCTGTGATTGGTTTTGGTTTTAAGCTTTGGGACTTCTCGGAAATTTCGAGTTAGTTCGACAATGCTCTGTGACTTTCGGACTTAGTTCTGTGGTTTGGGATCTTCTGTTAGTTTCGGAATTTCCGAACTATTAGGTTGGTTCTATGATATTTTCGGGTTTTTCGAATTTTTTTTGGAAATGTTCTGTGATTTGGGTTATATATTTATTTTGTGGTGGAAATAAATTCATGGGTTATTTCCCTGGTTTGGGATATTATTTGTGTGGTTGACACAATTTTCCAGTATTGGGTTATCCCAGATATAGAGAAAATGTTGTCCAATTTTTCGTAAAACTATATATATATATGATTTTCAAAACTGGTTTTCCAAAAAGGGTTATTAAATAGATTTTTCGGGCAATGACCGTACCGGTCAATGGGCCCTAGCAAAATGCAAACGAAACCAGTCATTCTGGATGTTGAGACATTAGCTAAGAATGATAATTGGACCAATCTGAGACTCTTTAATATAATATTTATATTTATAATTATTTTCAGAACGGGTACTGTTGTTAGTATTTTTGGTGCAGGGCTTCGGCCTGCTGAATGGACCGCTTCCCGGCGTTCAGGATTCACCTGAGTTTTATTATTACTTCTAAATTCATTTATGTAAATAATTGTAAGGGCATAAGCCCAGTTTTCTATTTTCCTTGCTGCGACCCTGTATTGCGTAGAATAGATTTTATTTATTTTCTGGTTTGTTGGTTTGACGTAAACACGTAAAATAATAAATAACTAATTATTTTATAGAAATTAATATCATTTTCTCACATTAAGTAATTAGGAAAATTACAAGTTTGTTATTTAAACAAATTCACGTTCTTCTCATTTAAAAAAAAATATTAGTTTTATATATAATATTACCAAAATACAAAGTTTTGCCAAAGTAACCGGTAATTGCCATTTTTCTAATTAATCAATAACCGGCTTATTTTAATTAAATAACAACGAACGTAGATTTGCGACGTTAGACGATTTCCGGTAGAATAATTAATAAACTTAAAACCTGACTAGGGTCTACTTCTAGAGATTGTAACTAGCACACCTAGAATGGTTTCATAATGGTTCTAAGCCAAGGTTCTCAACTGTAGGATCTCGGAGACGAACCTGACATCCTACTCGGAACCGACTTTACCGATCCAGTCATAAACAAAGGCAAGTTACGGTTATGTTTTCTTGTATTTTATTTTATAATTGTCTAGCTGCATGTTTAAACCACATTGCTACACGGAACCCTCTCCTAGGGTTCAGATATTGATTGATTGATTGTGGGGATTGGGGGAATAGTGTAACGTTTATGGCCAATACCCCTCATATTGTATATTGTGCGAGCTTACCCCTCTTACACACGGGGATAAGCCGTATCGCGTCGCTAGGACGCTATTGTATAACCCAAGCCGGCCATAGACGATTACACATTCAAATCACATTGTTTTCAATTGTAGAATGCTGAAAAATATTATTTAAACTGTTTAGCCTGCACTTTTCTATTATTACTTGAAATATGAGTTACATATTCGTATTTGCTCCCTCCTGACTGAAAACAACACTTTTAGGTGATATTGAGGATGCTGAGCTATTATACAATAGCTATTATGACCCGGTTCTGTACCCTGTGGTGTTACCAGAGTCCCCCTTGGAGGACGCAGGACCTGAGGCCGACGAACCGACCACTTAGCTAGTTATTTCCAGTTTCCAGTTTTGTTGTTTTGAAATTTTGTTAATTTGAATTCAGCATTTTTCAGTTCTTTTATTTCCAGTTGTATTTTTCAAATGTTGAATAAAGTTTTAAAATTTTCGTATATTGAGTTGTGACAAATGTATAGATGTTATTGTGAACACCTGCATATAGAACAGCTTACTGCCGCCGTCTCACAACGGTGCAGGCTGGGCATGATCCGGTTCGACCCAATTATTTGGGATCGGGTCGTGACAATTGGGCCCACTATCCCCAACTCCCACCAAATAAATGAAAGAAATAATACACCCTCGTGGCTCGATTTACTGATCTTCAACCACTCAGCTGGGGTCTTATACCTCTCGGTAACCACAAGAGTCACTCGACTTCGGTGATATGTTAGAGCTTAAACTATATGCCGGTATAAAATCCAGTGTCTAAACACTAATTAGCCCTATATATTACAGACTTCCATGCTCAAAAAAAAAAAAAAAAAAAAAATCAAATTTGGATGAAGCAACCATTTCTGAGCCCAGCCCACCTGTACTTAATCCTATCTGAACAAGGTCCAACCCATTTAGTCGTCCTGACCATTCATCCAATCAAAGCATAACTCGTAGAAACGAATCACAACACCCTTCATTTCTCTCCTCCTTCTCCGACCACTCCAATGGCGGCTCCAGCGACGGCGTCGGCCTCCGCCAAAATCTCCATCGCCGGCGTCTCCCTCCACCGACTCCACTCCTCCGCTCCGAAGAGCCACCGATCCCTCTCCTTCTCCCGCAAGCAGCGCCGCGGCCTCTCCTGCAGAGCGATCTACAGGCCCGAGATCCGGGTCCACGACGAGGGACAGCCCGAAACCCTAGACTACCGAGTCTTCTTCCTCGACCAATCCGGGAAAAAAGTTTCTTTCTTTCCCTCTCCCTCTCTCTATTTCCATCGCTTCCTCTGTCGAGTGCTTTCTTTGCTGACGTTGGCGAGATTTCCAGGTCTCGCCATGGCACGACGTCCCGCTGCAGCTGGGGGACGGGGCGTTCAATTTCATCGTCGAGATCCCGAAGGAGTCGAGCGCGAAGATGGAGGTGGCGACCGACGAGCCCTTCACCCCGATAAAGCAGGACACCAAGAAGGGGAAGCTCAGATACTATCCGTAAGTTGCGCTCGATTCCTCCGTTGGTCGTTCGTTCGGTTGCAATGTGCTTGCTTATATGCACGCTGATGGACTGATTGATACTTTTGCTAACCAAAGTTGTGCCAAAAAGATTGTATAGTGTTACAGTACTTATCCGCTTGTGGCGAGCTATGTTGCATGGAAACGATTACGATACGATATGATACAATAAGGAGACACAGGCACGTATGTTGCCGTGTCCTAGTACATTTTGGGGAACAAGTACACATTTCAATCTGCTTCTACTACTAGTTTTTGTTTTATATAGTCATTCTTTCTTAGTAAAAGAGGGGGATTAGGTATAAGTAGCAATCTCATTTTAGTGTTTTGTAGATTTTCTCGGTTGAGAGAGGAGTCGATAAATATGTACTAGATTAGTAAGGCACAAAGTCGATAAATTGGTACAAAGGCTAGTATTCTTTTTTGTTTGCATTACATCATATGTTGCACAGATATCGACACGAATACGGATAAGGATACGATAGGGATACCGGATTTTCAAATAGGGGTGATAGTAGTTACCTATGCTGCATGAGTACGAATACGGGTAGGAACACAATAAGGACACTATTTCCCGTGTTCTTGCAATACCTCAGTTAGTACTAGTAGATATTGTTATCTTCCAGTCAAATATAATCTAGTAGTTATACTTTCAGGCTTTCAATTTGTTATAAGGATGTCAGGACATTAGTGATCATTTCAGCCTCAAAAGTTCAGAAGATGATAGGGATACAACAATACGACAACTTTAAAATTTTAGGACATGGTAAAAGGGGAATACAATACTTCATAAAAATATGAATAACATATTAACCTTTCTTTACTATCTAAAGTAGGAACAAGCTTTAATAAACGAACCATTAAGAATGTAAAACACAAAATTTATCCTTGGCAATGGAAATAGTGGATGTTAGGAGCTCATACTACATAGGAGAGGAAAGAAAAAATGTTTATTGAAAAAAAGGAAGTTTATAAATAGACGTTGTATTCATACATTATGTCCTCGAAACATAGTTTCACTGCTTTGTTATGTTTAGCACATTACTAAGCATTAGATACATTAAGTAAATGTATACAACATTACCTTTAAAATTTAGAATATGTTAGGAAATGTATACGACAAGTATCATTGAGGTATATCAGAGTGTTCAAGATCTGATATGGGAACAACACCTTCAAGTCAAATAGCATTTATCTATATATTAGACACTTTAAAAGATGCTTTTTTGTCACTGCCTGCAACATAGCATTGAAGTATATCAGTGTTCAAGATCCGATATGGGACAGCTTCATTACAGGATTGCGTTTATTTTTATCTATACCTTACGACACTTTTTAAAAGATGCTATTTTTCACTTCCTACAATGTTTGTACTCCATTTGCATCATTTCCAAAAAAATTCCTGACTTTTTTTCAGTAATCTAACATAAGTGTAATGAAAAATTGAACTTAAACTGTTTGTTGAAACCCAAACTCTAGTAAGTTGACGAAAACATTGGTTTTATTTTAGCTTATTATTTGGTATTATAATGAATTTGGATGGTTCCTCGATTTTTTTACATGTTCCAAGCCATTGTAATTTGGCAGGGTATTGTATATGGTGGTTCAAATTGGTGAACAATGTTTCAAAATATAGTGTGACAATTAAAAGGACGAGAATGTTAAGGGTGAGTGGTGAAAGATGGAAAGGATGATGTTAGTAATTAATAAATCTAACTTATATATTCCACAGTTTGTTAAACATTGTGAATCGAATATATGTGGTATGCACAACCACACTGAAGACCCTAGGATACCTCATTAAGATGGGTCCCAGGTTTGTTATGGTTGATAAAAGATAAGAAACCCTAAAGTTATGTGCAGTTTGTGGAAGTTTCATAGTCACCACAGGGGCCCTTTGGCAATTTATTTTACAAACTGTCGCAGAAGTCCATCTTAGAAATACCCTTTTCGTAGTGGCTATATAGAATGGCTGACATGAAATAAGTAATTTGAATTGTATTGTTTTGTCCATTATACTTAAATATACCTCAATATGTATAATTTTTTCCCAAAATATATGGGTTTCAAGTCATCGTTGTGTTAGTGCAGACTTCGGATATAAATCCTAAACTATTCCAAGAAAAGTTTGCATCTGACCATCCTGCCAAAACTTGAGTCCCAACTTTTGTGTGTTGACACTCAAAAAAAAAAAGTCTCAGTCTCGCGGAAGAGACAAATCTCGCAGAACAAGCCAACAAGTTAGCATTCCCGCGAAACAAAAAATCATGAAGGCTAATGCCGCGAAGCGGAGAAGTCCTACGGGACCAAGCAGTCCCGCGGAACTGAACATTTGGGCATCTCGTGGAACCAAACATCCCGTGGAACACTGCAGCTTCCGCGCTACTATTGTTGAAAGACTAGTCAAGCCACGCGATGTTAGTGGGGTGCCACATGTAGCCACCATGGTTGGTGGTGGTTGGCTAACCACCCCACTAACAAGGCCACGTCGGCCTAATCTTCCGTGTGAAGAGGAGAACATGGGAGTGTTTCACACTACCAGCAGTGTAACGCGTTGTTCCACTGCAACCAGTGAAGGTTCTGATGTGGAACATTGCTTCCGGGGGCATTCACCTATAAATAGTCCACATCACGACAGAAAAAGGGTATGATCTTTGATCATTCCCCTCGTACAAAGGCCTTCTCCTTGACCATTCCACACATACAAGAAGGCGATCTCCAAGGCCATTCTTTGGGTAGTAGCATCAAGCAATGCAACATGAGATCGGTCTCGAGCGTCCCCGATCTCTCTCACAAGCTTCCCTGCAGAAGCACCGCAACAAGAGTAGTTGCCATCATACTCGGTAGTCAACCTTTCGACGTCGTCCTGGAGTTCCGAAGCATCCGCGAAGAACTCCTCTTCATCATAAATCCCTTTGCCTTGGATTCGGATCGTCAATGGAACAAATTGATTGTGCGTTGACTAGACTTCCATCGCTGCACTTTCCCATAATTCTTCTCAAGATTGTAGCAATTTACTTGCAAGCTTTTGTTGTAAAGTTGTAATCTGTCTACATCAATACAATTTTTCTTTCATCGCAAAGTCATTGGAAAACATAGTGATTTATCTTCTACAGTTTTTATTGCATATGTGTTTCATCGCATGGAAATAAATTGGTCCTCTTTCACAGGATTACTTGTAACATTTGATGTAAAGAAAAGCTGCTACTTCTTACTTTTTAATGGTCTTCAACATCCACTCATTAACAGTTTGCATTTACAGTTTTAGGATATGTACGTGTTGCACTATATATATATATATATATATATATATATATATATATATATATATATATATATATTCTAGTAAATGTGTGATTTAGTTGATCAATCTTGTAATCCACTGCTTCAAGGTACAACATAAATTGGAACTACGGATTGCTCCCACAAACGTGGGAAGACCCGTCTTCTGGAAACACAGAAATTGAAGGGGCTTTTGGAGATAATGATCCAGGTGCAAAGAGTTATTTTACAGTCTGAAACTGATAATGCTTAGGGCTTCGATGAAAATGAGGCAATTGTACTTTCAATTCATTTTTTTAAAATCACTTGGTTCTGCTTTCCCTTATTTAGTTTCCTCTCCCTTTTTCCAGTCGATGTTGTTGAGATAGGAGATGCTCGGGGTAAGATTGGTGATGTTGTCAAGGTCAAGCCTTTGGCAGCTTTGGCCATGATTGACGAGGAGGAGCTTGACTGGAAGATAATTGCAATTTCGTTGGATGATCCTAGAGCATCACTCGTAAATGATGTGAATGATGTGGAGAAGCACTTCCCGGTATCTTCTTGTTCTCAATCATCATATCTTTAGAAATTTAAGAGTGCCCAGCCATCTGCATGCACATATAGCTTACCCTATGCATTATCTCGTGTTGATTGATTTATTTGTGAAACAGCTTTCTCCTTTCTAGGATGACTGTACTGTAAACTGCAAAGTAGCAGTAGCTTGTTAGAATTGGCTATCATCATTTCCCTATTATTTACCAGCATTTGATCTGAGATCCTGATGATGTGTTAACGTGCCATATGGATCTGAGATCCTGATGGTGGGTTATTAACATGGTGGCGACAACATTAGGTTTGTTATCCACTTGGAGTGAAGTTGATCATAACTACTTGCCATGCTGGTGGGTTCACGCAATGAACTTGATTACAGGCATCTAATGATGAGTAGTCCAGCATATACAAGCACTTCATATAGGCTTTGTTTTGCAGATACTATTGAACTCTTAAATGAAGTGGTCATGTGAATAATGAATATGCTCATCATCAAATTATTATTTTGCATATTTTTCTACTTCCTCTGAATGTTTAATTCAAAGTTCCGTACATTAATGCAAAAAGAGAGCACAAAGCAATAAAGAGATAGGAAGAGAAGATAAATAGGCTGCATAAGTGAGTGAGAAGGATAACGGGGCTTGTTCCTGTTTATGATAGATGGATGTTTTATGCTTAACTTGGTTGTTTTTGGTTGGTTCAGGGCACTCTTACTGCAATAAGGGATTGGTTCAGAGACTACAAGATTCCAGATGGAAAGCCTGCTAACCGATTTGGTCTTGGAAATCAGGCAGCAAGCAAGGTAAATCATTTAATCCTATTGTTTTTCTTATTCTAAAATCCAAGTATCAGCAATCACTATTTATGTTGCTCAGTTGGTCCAATAGCTGAAAATGTAAGGTGCTTTTAACTGTCAATTGTCACTTTTATAAACTTGATTCTTTTACATAGTTCCCTTGCCGTGTTATATTTCTCATCACTTCTGTGAAGCTATTAAAGAAATTTGGCTCCTTGTTCCCATCCTCTTTTCCAAAAATCTTTCTTCTGTGAGTCATTTCACTCAGTAAAATTGAGAACAGTGTAAGCTATGCCTGGCAACAGTTGGTACTCGGTTTCTGGTGACTTAGTAGTTAGTACAATGAGCTTTACATTCGAGAAACGAGATTTCATGTTTTATATTGTATGGGAAGTTCTTGTGGAAATATTTTCAGCAAATTGGATGATAACATAGTTATCTGATTGAAAAATATTAGATACATGAAGTAATGTCTATCTTGGACTGCTTTGTAGTTATCTTCACCACTTAGTATGGTGCCTATCATCTCTCTCTCTCTCTCTCTTTATTTTATTTTATTTTATTTTATTTATTTTTGAGCCCAGCTACATCCAGTGTCTCCTCAAAAGAGGCTATAATTCTTAAAAGTAGTGTTGTAATAAGTAGTGTCTCCTCAAAAGACGCTACATCCAAAAATTGTAATTCACCAAAATATTATGATACAGCATCCTTAGACGACAGAATAACATAAAGTCTCAGCCAACTAAAATTTACAAGTCTTAAAAGTCTCAACTTACAGACTAATATTATACACTGCCCCTGAAAATAAAGAAAACTACTACAGTACTGAGATATAGTAGTAAAGTACTATTTGTTTTTTCCCCTTCGATCTTCAAACACCTTGTGAGCTAAAATTCTGCACTACCACTGCAGCTCTTTTTTCCTTTCGTTACCCCTTCCCAATCTTTAATAAGAAAAACATATTTAAGAACAAAAGGTAGGTGGAAATCCTTTTATTATGAAAAATTCCTTATTCCTTTCTTGTCAAATAATCCAAACGAAGCAGCCAATATAATGTCCCATCTTTTGAAATACATGGAATTAATCAATTAACATTACCATCTCTCCAATCCAACCACCAATGAGCAATACTATTTGCTTTACACTGCTTAAAACAGTCTAAAATAGTGTTGCAGAATGGTAACATGGCAATACAGTTTAAGAATAAATGTAAAGCACTTTCATCCTCTCGAACACAAAATACACAAAGACCATCACATTTAATATGTTTGTGTTTCAGAACATCCTGTGTGAAGTCTACCTTTACGTACGAACCAAATTATGATTATAACCTTCAATGGAATATAAAGTTTAGATTTCTAAACTATGTTACTATATATAAGAAAATCGGACATCACAAGAATTAAAGAAAGAATAAAACGAATGAATTGTAAATTTACCAGAAGAAGACCCATCTCCATATTACTCCCATCTTTAGCATCAAAATTATAAGCAGACAGAAGCCAATTTAATTCTAAATATGAATTCCCATAATCTTCATCCATACTTCTACGAATTTAATATTCAAAAATTTCCTGCCATCATCAATAATAACAAAGATTTTACACTAGCTACTTGATCATTAGCAATTATATTATTAGGAGACATGTTCATACATGACCAGTCAAGAAGCGAAATGTCAAACCAGAACCTAATAGTGCTCTCATCCCCATATAATTTAGCAATACCAATTCTAAACATAGGCACCACCTTCAAATATCCTTCCAAAAGTAAAAGGCTACTTGATGAATATTATCATGAAAGAAAGTTGACTTTTTTTTCTCCTACGACAACTACCAACTCTGTTTTTGCCAAAGCAAAACAACCAGATTAATAGCACTTGGAAGCCATTTACCCAACAAGGCAATATTATGATTTCTAATATAAAAGTGCCTCTCATCAAAGAAACCAGACATACAAGTGCGTTCTCACTGTGAGCAATACTTTTAGATTAACTATAATCATCACCGGCAAGCTTTTCTTGTCATTAAGATTGCTGGTGAAACAGAACTTAAGATGGGAAAACTTCCAGGTTCCATGATTGTTGATATTGATGCCTTCCGTTATAATTTTGAGGATTTAATAAGAAAATATATTTGTGTATATGCGTTATTTTGAATGGTCGTATATGGATTTTGTAAGTAGAGGATAGCAAAAGTTACTAAATTGACATAATTTTCATCATAATTTTCTTGTGGTATCTCAAAAAAGAGAACTCACCAAAACTTGAGTTTGCACTTTTCTTCCATCTATGTTCAGCATAAATATTGCAAAGACATGTTTTGATTGACTATCAAGAAAGAATATGCATTTCTTAAAGACAATACATGACCATTACTTTCAGAAGTTGTTATTCTGTCAAAGAGATCAGTTATAAAAGGAAATCTACTTGTAAATATTGGAGCGGTAGAAGGACAAGGTGAAGACTGGTAACCATATGTAAGTTGCATCTGGCGTGCAAATGGTATTCGGTTGCAATGGAACAGCATAGCTGTGTTCAAAATTGTGCCTAGTTCAAATTGAAGAAACCTTTGGATTGATGCTTAAATTCCAGGAGTACCATCTTTGCGCTTTGTAAATTTTATGGGCTAAATACCTTATTTTCCTGGGCATGATACTCCCCCAATTGATCATATGGATATGGATATGGATATGGATATGAATTTAGTATAATTTAACTTTTCTCTCTCCACAGAAGACTTTAACCCTTTCTAGTAGTTGTAATTAATTTTATATCACAATTATGCATTTTTAAATTTTTTGGATGATTGCTCATCCCTTCAAATCAAGAGGGTTTCTTTTTTCCTCCAAAGTCCATGGTTAATCTTGTGCTGCAAAATGTACACATATGCTTGATAAGATGTTAATGAGTCTTATATCTGTTTACTTATTCTCGCCCTATTGTGACTTTCATCGCCTAGAAATAACATTACGTGATGTCCCAATTTGTTTTGACGTGCTTTCTAAAGCATTTAAAGTGAACATAATATAGGAGATATCACACACTGTAACTTCTCGTCTAATCTTGATTTGCTTTATCTCGTTTGTAGGACTACGCAATGAAGGTCATCCAGGAAGCAAACGAAGCGTGGGCCAAGTTGGTCAAAAGATCTGTTCCTGCTGGGGAGCTCTCATTGGTGTAGTGCTGCTACTGATATAGTGTCATATGATTGAGTTGGAATAACGAATTTCAGAATTTTGTTTCATACGTTCTAATGTATCGGCGTTTAAAATAATTTCTCTAAATTCCCATTCGACCTAGAATTCATGTAATTAAACATTCCGTGACGAGGTTGGGACACTCTTATAGATCATAATTTTGTTGTTGCAGAGGGAAAAACTGTTTTCCAATGTTTAAGATGTTTTAGATTATTTTGAAGTAGGATAAACTTGGACATGTAGTAACTATTTCTGTATATAGTTGGATGCCTGGAGTTTGCTGGTTCTCTCTTTACAATAAAAGTTTGGGGATATTTAGTAATAGGGTCTCACATATATATATAGAAATGAGGGTTTGGGTTTCGAAAATGACCAATGTTAGAGTTTGGATCTCGAAATCACTGTTTATTAGCCTACGTGAACAGTGATTTCGAGATCCAAACTCTAACGTTGGTCATTTTCGTGACCCAAACCCTAATTTCCATATATATGTGAGACTCTATTACTAAATAACCCAAAATTGTGCTATTGATACTTTGTTGGCTAGAATACTAACATGTTGCTGTTTCAAAATGTTGTTGTTTCAAAATGGGGTTTTTATTTAGACTTTGGGTCTCGAATAAGTTGTGAAATTTGTATTTGAGTCTCCATAATCGGTCTAATTAGTATTTGGATATTGGATCAATGGTTTACTAGACTGACTTGGGTTGTGTCGTTGTAAGAATCCTTGTATTTACCTTAAAGTAAATGTCCATACCCACTATAATTTCATTTCTTTTGTATACTAGTGTGACTCTTTCATCCGAATATGTCGATTACGGAGATCCAAATACTAATTATGTCGATTATGGATACATAAATGTAAATTTTATAACTTATTCGAGACCCAAAGTCTAAAAATCCCTTTCAAAATTGAACTTGCAACATCGAAGTGCAGTCAAAGGCTCAAAATCAAAGTATTGCAAAATGTAGTGTATTGTTGGATGTAAATGACGTCTCAAGATTTACAAATCATGTTTGGAATAATTGCAATTAGGTGGTTTGGTTTTTATTTGTGCAAAGATTGTTTGGTTGTAACTTTGCTTGTTTGAAATAGATGGTTGTTTGGTTGGGATTTTGTGCACTGCAGTGGTGGTTTTGGCTGCAAATAGGAGTGAAATTGTGGAGGGATTGTTGCACTATGTTTGCAGTAATTGGCACTACTTATTGCAAACACTGAAACACTGTAAATTGTTGTGAGAAAAATTGCAGCAATACTAGTTACATGCAACCAAACAGATTCATTGGAGACGAACAAATACAAATAATTATAGGATACTATCATTTCCAAATTATTGTTGCATGGGATATTATTGGTTGTTGTAAATAGTGTTAGGAATCTAGCATTTGATTCGATACAACTATTGTTATATTTACAAATGTTTGTAGTTGCAATGCTTGCATATGTCCCAAATTTCTCTCTGGAGCAAATTACTCCAAACTTACTTTTGCACAAAAATTTTCAAACAAAAAATTGTATTCAAATCAGAGAGTAGACATGTCCAGCCAGAGCAGATCTTCTATCTCCACCTCCCGTGTCCCAACCATCCCACCGATTTCATAAAAAAATAACACCAAAAATCGACGGAATCCATATTTTTATAGGAAATGGGACATGAAATTTGGGGACAACAAATATGCTCTTTGTCCAGCTCGCAGCTAGTCACGTGCAAAGCAACTTATACAAGCGATATATGCGTGATAGGACAAAAGGGTCGTTTGCATATAATTCCCAAGTCTATCATATATTTACATAAATCTTCAACTTTTGTTATTTGCTTAAAAGTTCTCCAAGTTGTTATAAATTAAGTGATGTGTCAGATTTACTTTGACAGATAAAAATATAAACTCTCCCTTAATTTATACAAAATTAATTCTTTTGACGAATTTGTCCCAATTTTTTTCATATTTTTTAATAGACCTTGCTCTCGTTTTGAAACCCTAGTCACACATCAAGATTGATTGTGACACACGGCTCATGTAACTCCTTTATTTTTCAAAATCCTATTTTTAGAAACGAGTCACCATTTTTGTATCATTTTGATGGTTTTTTAAAGTGGATGAGTTTCTTGTAAGGGAATTTTTTTTTATAATTTACAAAATTTGGAGAGGAGGGTGAATAAAAGGGAATGAAAAATGATACAATGAGTATTAGAAAGGAAGAGGACGACGAGTGAAAATAGTGGAGGAGTGAGTTTTGAGAGTGAATGAAAATTTGGTAGTGATTGATTTAGAGTAAAATGGGTTTGAGATTAAAAAATGGAGGAATAAATGTTATAGTGAAGTAGAGACGTTAATGGGTCCGATTTGGATGCGAGCCAAATCATTGTCCTTCTAATTTGATTCAACTCATGCCACGGGTTCGCGGATTTGGAGCATTGAGGAATGAAAGTGATACCTTTCCTTTGTTTGGATGTCATAGGAAATGAGGAGGGAAGAAACTTGATTCCCAAGAGGAAGAAAAATAAGAAAAAAAAATGGTTCTTCTCACCAACACAATGATTAATTTTTTCCTCTAAGGATTCACTTTCCCTCTCAATTTTCTTAGTTTTTCCAAACACCGGAAAGAAAATTGATTGGAATTATAATTTTCCAATGGAAATAAAATATCATAGGATCGATTTTCTTACCTTTCCTTTCCGTGAACCAAACGAGGCCTCAAGTTTTAGATTTTACATAATATATTTAAACTATTATTTACTTCAAATTTAGTTAAACATCTGTGACAACATTTTGGATGATTTTTTTAAAGATTTTCACGTGTGATAGATACTGATGATATATTATTGAGTATTGGTTTATCGAAAATTGACAGAAGATTCAAAATCTCAATCAAATATATGTGATAAATTTGATATATATTATTTGTAAATCGGTTTCAAAATTTTCACTAGATTTCGAATTCGGATAGAGCTATATCCAAATTATTGACGTTAAGATTCTGGGTTTACTTTTTAAATTCAAATCTTATAATTCTAAAATAATTGAATGGAGTTATCAAGAAATCGGTTAGCATTAACAACTCTAATGTAAAAGGAGAAATGTTGAGAAACAAAATAAGAAAAAGATATGAAGGAGAATGAAATTTGTAACCTATCAAACTCTTAATTATGACCCGTAGAAAAAAAATAATAATAATCTACCACGGAGTGACCTCTAAGGCCTCGTTTGGTTCACGGATTCAAGGAATCCGGAAAGGAAACTTGTTCCTTTCCTTTATTTGGTAGCCACAAATTTGGGAAACACTTTCCTGACATGGAAGAAAATAGGAGAAAAAATGGTTCCTCTCATGACCCATAGGATTCATTTTCCCTCCTCCTTTCCCAACATTAATTACCAAACATTATGACAAAAGTAGCTTTCATTTATTACCTATTTTACCAATTAACTCTTCATTATAATTATGTTGACATTGGATATTGTTGGAACAATGATATATTTTTTCTTTCCTTTCCTACACCAACCAAACATAGGAAAGAAAATTTGATAGAAATTCTACTTTCCCATCCATATGGAAAATACATGGAAATTGATTTGCTTTCCGTGAACCAAACGAGGCCTAAGAAAATAATAAGATTAAGGGGCGTCATTTAAAATTATAATAGATAGAAGGGGCTTATATGCATAAAAACCATAAAAGAAATAAGAAAATATCGCATAAAACAAAGTGGGATGCGATGAAGCGCGGCTCCGTTTTGTTTCCGCGATCCCGCAAAAAATATTGCTATTTTTCTTCTCTTCTTCGGGTTTCGCCTCTCCGCTCGCTCTCGGCTAGGGTTTTGGATTTGGGGATTCGAGTCCAAAAGGTGCGTTCTCAATTCTTTGATTCAATCTCTGCTTCCGAATCCCCTGCAGGAAAAATTAGGGTTTCGCCTCTCGATTCCTCTATTCCGTTTTGAGAAAATTAGGGTTTCAGTTTGCTCCATTATGATAACCTTATTGTTGGATAATGATGAATTAGGTGAGTATTGAATTGAGTTTTTCACCATTGAATTGAACTTTCCTTTTTGTTAGGAAAAAATAGGTTTATTGATGGATTAGGGTTAATTATACTTTTTAAGGGTTTAGGAAAATTAAAATTTTTTCTTGGGACCATGCGATTCGAATGGATTGAAGTAGAAAATTTTGGGTTAAGTGTGTATTTGTTAGTCCACAATCTTTATCGAACATTTGTTATTCCTCAGACTATGACATTGACAACAATGGAGTAGCTACCGTCTTCTTTGTAATGTAATGTAATAACCTAGTAATTCTCGTGTAAATGATGTTTTTTAAAGTAACGATGATTATTTAGTTGGTAGAAAAATTGTTATTTTTAATGTGATGAAATATACCAACCAAAACATCTTAGCAGATGGAGGAGAAGAAAGAAAAAGGTGATTCATGTAGTAGCGGCGAGTGAAATGGTAGCGGTCTCTCTAGATTGGAAGATTGCATCTAGTGTTTTCCAACAGATGGGAAAAGGTGCGTGCTAGTAGAGTCATATTGAGTGAAGAATGAGTTATAGGGTCAAGCTAGTGTGTATATAATTAGCATGTAGGCTGGAAAGAGACTAGTACTTTAAAAATTAAATTTGGAAGTGCTATGTATATGATTTTCATGGTAACTTTTGCTATGATTCCAATTGCATATCAACTTGAGGTTAGTGTTGAATAATTGATAACACTTATATGCCTGAGGTTTAAGTAGCAAGTAGCAACCACCGTGAGGTGGAGTTTGATTTGGTTCCTTGGCAATTTTGGGAAGGTGTTAGTACTTAGTAGCCTATAGAAAGTGCATGTAGAAGGGTCGGATTTTCCATTTCTAGTTTATTAAAAGTTCTGTTAGTACTTGGTCCATCTCCAATGGGAATTTTTAAAATTGAGTTTCTATCCTACTTGTCATTTGTAATTTAAGGATATTTCTATCATAGTTGGTAGAGTTTCTCAGTGTTCTAAATTTCGGTCTAGGCGGCCGCCGACCTCACCGATTTTGGCCTAGGCGGCGTCCGGCCCTAGGTGCCCCTAGGCAGCCCTATACGGACCTATGCGGACCTTAAATTTCAAAAAAAAAATCAATTTTTTTTAATTACCTGACCGCCGTCGTCTGCTACCGGCGGCGGCTGCTGTTGCTGTGCCTGCCACCATCGCCGGTGGTGGTGGTGGTGGTGGTAGTAGTAGAGGTGATGGTGATGAGAGGAGAGGGAGGAGAGGGGTGTGCACTGCAATATGTGCCCTCTCCTCTCTTCCCCTTTTATAAGGAAAAAAAAAAAGAAAGAAAAAGCTAGGATTTTGAACCTTAGCTCTTTGAGAAAGCTGCGTTACAACCAACCTACTAACCCGAAGAGCCTTTAGAGACTTATGTTAATATTCAACATGCATGATACTTATATATATATTACATGTATATAAAAAAAATCAGTTCGGTCGCGTAGGCGCTAGGCGGCCCTTTGGCGCACCGAACCCGTCTAGCGAAATTTATAACATTGGAGTTTCTATATAGAAATTACACAAAAAAAATTCTCCAATGGTTCTCCATTTTTATCCTATGTGGCAACAAATAAAATGATCAATTTAATGACGCGGGGACCAATATTAATTGGTATGAGAGATGGAGAGTTTCTACATGTAGAAACCCTCATAGAAACTCTCCATCCTACCTTACCGCCACATAGGATACAAATTGGGATAGAAATCATGGTTGGGAGAAGTTTTTTTTTCTTTCTAAAATGGGTTTCTACCATAGAAATAGGGGAGATAGAAATCCCCATTGGAGATGGCCTTAGTAGGCTATAAAAGGTGCATGTAAAAGGGTTAGATCTGCCATTCAAATTTTACTAAAAGTTCAAAACTAAAATACCATGTGGCATTGAGCATTCTAGTGACTGTTATGGCTGCCAAGGTGGTCACCTTGTTGGTTCCGTTACCTAGCCACCAAACCCAGAGTCACGCCCCCCCCCCCCCCCCCCCCCCCCCCCCCCCCTTCTCCTCCTCCTATGCATTTGAGGTCGAAATGGGCGCCATCATGGCTTGATTAGCAGATACCATGTTGGTCACAATGTTGAGCACCATGCCAAACATGGATCCAATGCCATATACGAATCCTCTTTGGTACCTAGGTTTCTTCTTTTTGTTTCTGGAATTCTCCAACCCAGTGCTGTCATGTATAATACTTGGTCTATGACAAGTTAAGTTACAACTTGTAAAATTTAAAATGTATCAGGTTGGTGTGTTGTTTAAACCAATATACGAGCTTTGGTGCTTTGCTTTGTGATCGTTATAGTAGTTTATGATGCTATTTTTCCCGTTAGCCTATGCACAAGCTCAACAATTATATATGGAGTTACAAGATCATTAAATTGGTCAACATATAGACGACTACCCTATGCTCGTCTTGTTTTGAAGGTCGCTTGCATGATGTATTTGTGGAGCTGCCTCCATTAAAACCGCCCGTTACGGATATGGAACCTTGACCTCAGGCAAAATCACAATAAAAATCAAACATGTTGTCATTTGTTATCTCTTTATTCTTTAATGTTAAGTTCATTCCTTTTCGCTATGAGAGGTAAGTCTTCTGCTTCCTTCAACTCTTTTTTGTCTTCTTCCCTTATTCTCTTATTGATTGAATTCCAGAGAAGGATACAATTGGTTTCAGGGCTGAGAAAAAAAAATTATCGGATTTTAAAACCTCAAGTTTTGAACGCGTAAATAAGAAAAAATGGATAAATTTCTATCGTATTTGAACCACAACTTAAACATGGAAGCTTAACTTTTATACTGGTCAAACCAGTTGGTATACTGGTTAAACGACGTATATCGATCAAATATCGGCCGGTATATGGGTCAAACCGGCCGATATATGTTTGGATCGCTTTTTCTGTCTCGGCACCTAAACCTTATCGGTTTATCCTCAAAACCAGTATATTGGTCATACCCTCCGATATTTGGACCAATGTCTATAGTCAAAAGGATTCACAAGTAATTCTCCAAACAGCTTTTTTTTTTCCGAATTATCCATGAATTGATAACAAAATATGCAAATAGTTTGTAAATTTTTATTCCACATTTATGAATAAATAATCAAATTTCATTTTTATATATCTTATCTATGATAGTTTTTTAGAATAAAATGTTTCTTGTTATATAAATTCTTCCATATTGTTCCCTACTTCTCCCAAATTCTTTGAACCTCCTGAACTCTGAACTATTGGCCCTTAAAGAATAATTCTCAACCATGACTAAATGACTATGGGATTTTCATCCAAGGTATTAAGAGGCCAAGAAAATTGTCCAAACTCAGTATCTTGGATTTCGGAATTAGACTCTGGGACCAGATTCAAAGGTTCCTTAGTTGCTAAAGCTCACTTTTTATCTCTAGGATATACCCAAAGTATTTAATCAGGAAAGTAGTTCAAATTGACAAGAAATATTATTGTTCCACTTGAAACTACGCCTATGCTCGGCTTGGTTTGGAGGTGTCTTACATGATGTTTCCACCTCCTCGCTTCCACTAAATCCCTCTGTTATGAATCTGGAAACCTTGATCTCTAGCAAAATTATAAAAGAAAGCAAAGTTCTTTCTTTCTAACAAACAGTAAATGGTAGGTTCTTTTTTTTTTATAGAGTTTACCTGGAGCTTCCAAAACACCAATAGTTTTTAAGAGGTTTTGAAATTCTCTAGAACTTTGTTGACAATGGATATCATCTCAAGTCATATAACTTCTGATGGAACAATCATGTTTCAAGCATGAAGTTGGTCCATGGTAAATCTGTGTTGTTACTCCATGGGGATCCCCGAAATCTGGATAGTTTATTTGTCAAGAGCACCAGATTGGATTGTTAGAGCTATAGGTCCTTCTAATGCACTTCCATATTAGAGTTTAATTACAAATGGTAATTTGTTATTTAAAATTAATAAACAGTACTTGTTCGCTAGATGCTTATCTTCCTAGAACTATTCATGTCCAGAATGTAGGATCAATGGGATTTTCCATAAAGGATTCACAAATATTATTAGAAAGTTAATAAATAATACAGCAAACAACATTTCTTTCGAATTATCACTGAATTAATCACAAAATTTGCAAATAGGTCATGAATTTTATTCAATATTTCTAAAATAAAAAATTTCTCGTCATATAAATAATAAATTCTTCTTAATTCTTCAAAAACCTTATTGATGCTTGCCGAATAATTCCTGGACCCTGAATATGTGACTAGGTTTTTAAAGCAAATTATTAAGAGGCCAATAAATTGTCCAAACTTAATTATTATCTTGGATCACGAAATTAGACCCTGAGATCAGATACAAAGGCTCCTTATTTGCTAAAGCTCACTTTTAATATCTCTAGGATACACCTACATTATTTAATAAGAAGTTAGTTGAAATTGACGAGAAATATTATTGTTCACTTGGAATGAAGTATTCACCTGACTACAGGAGATCATGTGCTCGAATCTTTCAGCTGTATTTGATCTTCGACTTACCCGGGGAGTGTGTTGCACTCTTCTGCAGGTATCCGTTCAGCTGCAATCGTGCCATGTGTTTTAAACAAAAGTCATGTGTTTTAAACAAAAGTGTTGACCTGACTAACTATAATTCGTATGACTAATTTAAGATAGGAAGCCCCCATACTCCATTGGTACACGATCGTGTCATTCCATGTCAGATACATACGAGAACTGACACATACTCTAAAATACACCAGGACACCCAAAATCAATGTTGTATCTGCTTTGAACCGTCTCCATAATTGTGTTGCATTGTATTCATATGCGTGCAACATATTAAGATACATGATTGCTGACTTAAATCAATGAACCCTTACTTGTTACAACTTGATGTTCTCCTCCATCATATTTGCTTATTTTTACTAGTCATGTGCACATGCGTTGCATATGTTCTTTACGCAAGTAATTTTTGTGTGTGATTTCGGATTTAACATTTTGGATTTTGATTCATTTTGATTTTTTTATCTTAAGGTTGGTTTAAATAGGTTTATTAGGACTTATAATGTAATTAACTTATGTTTTATTAATGAGCAGGCTTTAGTATCTCTTTTCATTGATAAGGTTTGGTAGGAATTTAAATTATGTTAAAATAGTTTAAATATGCTTTCAACATATTTTAGTTAGGATTTGTTATGATATGTTTTTAGGACTTTGGATAATACCAGAATCCAGATAGTTAGATAATACCCAGGATTTTAGGATTTCATACACGTTTGTCAAGGTCTAGGAACTAATTATGATTTTTTTTTCTTAATCACGCAATTATATACATACGGCTCGGCTCATTTGGAGCCGTTTTGAAGCATCTTTATAATAGTATAGATGTCTGCATATATGTTCTCATAGGGGAGAATCGTCGTATTTAGATGCATAGCAGGAATAAAGAAGCAGCTACTTTGGTTTGGTGGAGTGGTTGGGTAAGGTTGGTAAAATAAATATGAACATGGAATACAATTCGTGGATACCAAAGGATGTATAGAAAGTATACAAGACTTCTAGCAGGAAGGTGTCTTGCTATGTTGTACATGCGCTTTATGATTGTTATTAGAGCCATCAGTCCAAGGACCTAGATTTAGTTAAGGTTACAGACGGTGACCAGAAATATTAAAATTTCAGGTTTGCTGGTAATTTTCTTCAGGACTAGCACTTATTGAAGGATGAACTATGTGTCCAAAATCTATCATCACCACTATTGTCAAAATAACAATTAACTCTCCTTTTTAAATCCTTTTCAGTCATTTATATGTATCCTTCTTTGCTGTTCTACAGTCTTAGCTGTATTTCGGGCTGTCAGCTCAGTTAGTCAGTTATGCTAAATCCTATTACCAATCGTATAATTGATGTGATAGTGATCCTGTTGGTATTAAGATCATTCCTAAGTTTTCATGTGAATCTTCCTGTTGAGTAATGAATAGTAAGAGATCTGTCTTGATGCCTTAGTATATATGATGGTGAGTCACCAACTTATGCAAGTTATGAGATTCATGCTATTAGAAACCTTTAAATGAAAAAAAGAAATGATCTTTTAATCATTCTTCTACTAATATTCGAAAGACAAAATGTTGAGTATCCTCTAAAACACATGAAACTTGTTACAATTGAAAACTCACACATAAGTAATGCAATGCATTGAAACAAATCATTGCGAGACAAATATCTTTGCTCAAAAAGGTTATTACAAAACAAGTTATTGCAAAAGGAAAAAAAAAAATCTCTCTTAAGCTTTTATTCATAACACGAGACATCTTTTATTTTTATTATATGCGGAAACGAACAAAGCTGTTCTAGGTCAAACTTCACATATTCCCATCAATGCAAAGGTCATTTCCTCCTGATCCAATTCAGGTGTTTTTGTCCTCTACTCCTAGAACCAGTACCATCTTTGACTTCAGACATATTAGTCATAGCCAGTGCATTGTTTGTTCCATGTTGCACAAATCTAAATTAATTTTCTCCTCCAACTTCTTGGGTCATGCTGCTCAATCTGCTCATGCATATGAATCTCTCTTATTCTTCCTTTTCGTGTATTATGGCATTTTTTTTACATTTTCATGTCAGATATAGTAACGTTCTTCTCATCCTTGCTGTGCTAAAGATAGGGCTGGCTAAAATTATTTGCTCTTAGCTTTAATTACTATTTGCACTTTACTGTGATATGTTTTCTACAATTTATTTTGATCAAATTATGTTTGCGCACAGGAAAATATGAATGCAAACAGTGAAACTAATTGCTCATGTTGTTGAAGACGACAGTGCCAGTCTGATTAGACTTAAATCTGTTAGTCTATATTTGCAACCAAATTCATGGCTGGGATATTACCTGGGGATCCCTCACTTCATGGAATGGTGGAAAGTAGTCCGTACAGGTTTTCCCACGACCTTCCAGAGGAAGGTGACCGTATAGGTTCCTCTTGGTATCTTAGTCGAAAGGACATCGAAGAAAACTCGCCATCTCGGAGGGATGGCATTGATCTGAAGAAAGAAGCATATTTTCGTAAGTCTTACTGCACATTTCTGCAGGATTTGGGCATGCGACTTAAAGTGTAAGTTTCCTCATCAAATGAAAATTTTTTTTTTTGGTATAAACACTTATATTTGTGTTTTTTTTGAATTTTTCTATAATTTAATGTCTTGACCTCTTCTGCTAGCAAGATATTTTATTTTATTAGGGACCTCTTCCGATGTTAAATGATCACTTCTGATCTGAATCTGAAAATCATTTGCTCAAGCTTTTTATTTTACATATTTTATTGATAACTAGTTCTAAGATTACTGTTATTTAGTTCTTTACCATTCAGTAACAGAGCAAGGTTCGAGCACTCCTTTCATTATTACGACTAGCTGAATGCATGTGAGATTATGAATATAAGGTAGTATAGTAATCTTGTAGAGTATTTATCCTCTTGCCAAATGAAAATTACAATAGTCCTGTCCTTGTAGGTATTAAAAGCAAGAAAAACATTGGTTAACTAAAGTTTATTGCTATTCAACATATATATATATATATATATATATATATATATATATATATATATATCTCTTCTTTTGATGATATCCTTTATGGGTGTAGTGAAAAAGGGGGAGTCTAGCAAATAGCATCATCTTACCTTATCGTCTAGACTCTTCATAGTAGTCTAGGAAAACTTGGAGGGTATTCCTTGGTTTCATGAACTTAAACTGTATAGCCAAAATGTAGGTGAACGTATCAGCCAACTGGCCATCTAGATTTTATGGCATGGTTCTCTCTTGGTACATTTAATATTTCTTTTGTAATGCCCCGCTCTGCACGGTGCATTACGCTGAGACGTTGACTCAAAGAGTCGCGTTGACCGAATGAAATGTATCAATGCAAATCGATACGAGAGTTACGTTGTCCCGAACAATGCATCGAACTAAGTCGATGCGAAGAGTTGCATTGTCCCAAAGAAATGCATCGAGTTGAATCGATGCGAAGTGGTGCATTGTCCCGAAGGATAAGTGCGTTGAGTCGGCTCGAAGATTCTAAGAAATCGAATCTACCCAAGGCGCAAGTCCGAATCGATGCAAGTATTGATTTTAGTTGGTTTCATGTGCAGGCTATCCGTTTACGTTGAAATGTTAGAGGTCGACATTTTGCCTCATTCGCAACGGGTCCGCAAAACCCAAATCACCATCTCGCAACGGATTGGGACTTGGACATGGTAGGCCAAAATCGATCGAGTAGTTCAATAAAACAAGAAGTGCTCGAATGGCTAAGTCAGAAGATTTGGCCGTGCAACAAAGATATAAAATCGAGCCGCATCGGCTCGGCAAACAACAAGGTGTATCGGTTTAAGGTGGGAGAACTGACTCTTCTTTTTACTCCTTCATGCCTAAGTAAGAATGTATCATTGTATGCTAAGTTAATCTATCGACGCCACGGACGTGATCCGATCAGAAGATAAATCATAGTGTGTGTCAAATACTAGTTAGAACAATTGAAATGAAACGTACATCAAATGCACGAGTCGCTATGGAACATTGAATATCGCAAAGGCGAGCGCCTCGACGCGCAAGCCACAAGAACATGGATAACTGTATTGGCAAGTGCCTTAGTGCACGAGCCATTCCGTGCCTGCGCGCACGAGTTAGAAAGGCTAGCACATTGAAAGATTATGAAGGCGATCGCCCTAGCGTGCAAGCCACGAATATTGAACATTAAGGCTAAGAACATGGAATTACGGTATCGAGGCATGCATCGCATGCACGACTCGAAGAAATGAAAACAATCGTGTCAAAGCGTGCGTACGTGCACGAGATCATAAAAGATGGTTTCGTTGCGAAAGAGTACAGTTGTGGCATGATGTGACGGAACTGTCAAATATGACATGATGCCTCGAAAAGTGTTCGGGACCTTCGGGTCGTTCGGTTGACGAACATTGAGTTGAGGCATGATGCCATTGAACATTGAAACGAAGTATGGAATGTGAGAACATAGAAAATTAATGAGAGAAATACGAGATGATAAAGTCTGTGTCTCGGACTTAAGACTATGTTTGGTTGTTTGAATAATAGTGCGTTGCATGGTCGAATGGACTTGAAAAAATAATGAGATAATCTCCCGTGCACGGGCATGTTCCCTTCCAACGGGTGCGCCGGGGCACCGGGACCGTTCGGCCTAGGAGGGATATAATCTTTGAGGGGCGCATATCCGTAAGACGATTAGCGACCGCTTAGCGAGATGTGAAAAGCCGCAAATGATGGTATGCAACGAAAGGTCTCCGTAATTGGGATAGCAACCCACTACGAGAGGCGTCGGGCTACCCAATTTGAGGAAAGAAGAGAGAAAGAAAAGAAAGAAAAGAAAGAGAAAAGAAAAAGAGAAACACCTTTAGTCCATTCTGGCGCGGATACGCCAACGACCTTCATATAGTTAAGGAACGATGTGTTGAAAGTGCAGGCACGTATGTATCTTGCACACATAGATCCTGCATAGACATCACTTATGACATGACAGGGAAGGAATGGGGTGTATTTCTTTGCGTCGGTGCACGGGCAAGTGCGTCTATGCTGGTAAGAAGTCGCGCCACGAAACAAACACGAGATTGCTTGCCTGCTTGCCTACTCAATTCGAATAACATGCTTGCCATGATAATATGCCATACCGCTTTCGAATATGCCATACCGCTTTCGAATATGCCATAAAATCGGCCCTAAGGAGAATATAGCAAGATCATAAGCTAAGTTGCATGATTCAACATAAATACTAAATGTCGGTTTAGAAAGTGGGTCTTTTCATCAGTACATGCGAGGACGAACGTACTAATCCCCACCAACTTTCATACAGGGTGCAGGGAATGGATTGCTCGCGGCGAAGCTTTGCTTGATCGCAAGAGGCATGGAATGCCGTAGAGTTTGAAGCGTGCAATTGCATTGACGCTCGGACTTGCAACAGGATTGATGCGGCCGAGATATAAAAGGCATGATATATTGAACGGTGGAATCCTTTGTGGACAAGAGAGAATTTGAGTATTGTAGCCAAATCTGGCAAATTCAGTTGGGCTATTGAAAGCCTTTGTAATCTCAGTTCATTATCAATAAAGAGAATTGTTTTGTATACTCTGTTTTCTTCCGTTTGCTAATATCAATTCAAAGGTAACCATTTTGAGCACTTGTCATCTTGCCTTGCACGAGCGCAACTCCAGGCTCGTGCGGCATTACATCCCCTGCGAGGACGATGATTCGGGTGATTCCAGGTCGGAGCGTGACAAATTGGTATCAGAGTTCTAGGCTCAATTTTCTCAGGACGCTTGTTTTGTTTCAATTCCAAAGAGTTGCCCACCACCAATCGAATCACTCTTGACTCTACTCGGTGCCGCACTGGATGTTCCATACAATAAGTCTAATACAAATCGTGTAATTTTGCCACATGTGTTTTGGAAATTACATGATGTTTGCTAAGGAAGTCGTGAAAGGTATGTTGCATTGAGTGCATTGAGCCGTGAAATATTGTTGCTGCAAGTGCAGCAAATTGCGAGATGTGAATTGAGATATTTGTTGCTGTAAGTGCAACAAGTTGTGAAATGTGAATCAAAATATTTGTTGTTTCAATGCAACACTAATATGAGAAATATTGATTGCATCGATATAATAAAAGTCGTGAAATGTTGCCGTATCAATTGCAACGAGTTGAAATGAAAATAAATGTTGATATCGAATGTGTTGAGCAGATTCGAACATTGACTTTGAATGTCGAAAATGAATCATTGCACGAGGTACAACGGATGTCCAAAATAAAATGTTGCACGAGGTGCAACGAATGTGAGAATGAATCATTGCAAGAGGTGCAACAGACGAAATTGAAATTGTAAATCAATGAGAAAGGAATCGTTCGGTTGCGCACCGAACTTGTGTTGGCAAATGAATACAATGGCCGAATTGTGTCGGATTTTAATTAATCAAAAGTTATGGTTGTGATCAAGTACGATCACTACGGAAATCGTGAGTCGGAAGAGATTGTTGGTTCATACCGAGTATGATGCGAGAGAAATGACTTAATGTCCGAGTGGTATATGCCATACCACGTATGCGATGAATAACTCGATTCTGAGTGGTATATGATATACCACTTGTGCGATGGATTCCATCGACGCGATGTAAGATTTGAGGAAGTTTTGACCGCAACGAACGGGGGAGTACCGAGACTCGATTGAAAAGTTTGTATGATAATGTGTTGATGCAAGTGTTCTCCGAAAATCGGTTGGGACGATAAAGCGGGACTCGTATCAATGAATGATACGTCGGACGGAAATTAGAAGTCGGTCAGACAACCGAGACTAACAAAACGATTATGCCTTGAGGCAATGATCGGTTCGATCCGATAGGAAACTTGAAGTTATAAACGAGTCGCACGACTTGCGATCTCGTTGAAAATGTTGGGCGATACAAATTATAATTGAATCGCACTACCTGCGATCTCGACAAAAATGTTAGAATATGCGAGTCGAAATCGAATCGCACGACTTACGATCTCGGTAGAAAGTTGGACAATGCAATTTATAATCGGATCGCACGATGTGCGACTTCGGTGAAGAGTTGGTTGATGCGAGTAAATAGTGCCTAAGAGATAGTCGGTTATGTTACGGCGAAACTCATTTGAGTACGACTGAAACACGCAAAAACTTAGAGCACGTGATCGAATAACTCGATGGTTCGATGTTGGATAATCGGTAACTCGGTTACGCGATCAAAGTATAGCGGGATGCGATGAAAACGAAAAACGAGTTGATGCGTATGAAAAAGTTTGTAGTGAACTTGGATGTATGCAATACGAACTAAAGTCGACGTTGATGCGGATTCAAAGTTGACCCTCGTGTTATCAAAATTGATACGACTTATCAGAATCGATACGCAAGGAAACGTAAGCACGATGTGAGAACATAAAAAAGAGCGGGCCTACAATATCGAGATTTTGGAATAGTAATACGGAAGTGTCGAACTGTTTGATCGTAAACTTTATGATTGATCAGGACGAGACCGTAAAGTTGTTGACGATTGTTTCGATGCGTATAGCATCTCGGGTGTCGACCGTGGGTAGATAGACTCGAACTCAATACGAGTAGATGTTTCGTAAATTTTGGAATCATCGACGGTAGTGCATGACTTTACTCGGAGGATAGTTGCGCATCAATTGCGCCGATAGAAATGATTTTATCCGAAATTGAGTAGTAGCATAGAAATCGTTGGAATATGATTTGGCTCTGAAATAAGATATAGTATGGTTTGTAGTAAACTGTCCTTCGTTAATGATCCACAATTATCGAGCGTAGCTTCGGGGCAGCTGACCCTAGAAGACTTGACCGTCAAATCAAATTGAATGTTGCAGACCGTAAGATGACCCATGCGATATCGCATATGAAATTGCGTCGATAACAAAAAATATAACGTGGTGCATGTTGATGATAAGTCTAGGCGATTTTGAGAATCGTGCTATGCACGAGCGCGAGTGGTAAGAGAATGACTTACGAGTTATGTCGTTAGATTTGGATTCACCTTGCAATTGAGCTTGCGTGAACCGAATTTATATTCGATGTTGCAAGACAGATAAGTTGGAAATTTGGCTAGTGAATTCCTACTCGTTAGGAATCGAACGTAAGATGCATCGTAGAGACTTTGAGTCAAAGCGATTGTTGCCTTGAGCACCTTCGCCTCGATGTAAACTTGTGTCGGATAGATTGTGGCATTTGTGTAATGTCAATTTAAAGTTGCGTCGGGAGAATTTAAGCACAGTGTCTAGGTAAGTAACCTAGCGGTCGTAGTCCTGATGTTGATGCATTTGCAAGTCAACAAAGGAAATCGTATCGAGATGAGTTGCATAACCAGACTTCGGAAATAGTTGGACAACGATTTCGAACGCAAGCTGTTGCGGAGGATCGTTGCGATCGGATGTGCGACGGCTCGACGCGACGCATTGAATTGATGGTCCATACGAAATATACGAAACGAGAAATACGATTTTGAATCGCGTCGCGTGCAGTGACTTTATTGAATGAATCACGTATATATCGAATATACGTATGCGATAAAATTTCGAGAACAGTTGCTAAAGATAAGTCCGATAGGGAGTACGAGATGGCAATCATTAGGATTGAAAATTTGCCTGTTAGCTTTGTTCAAATTTGCTACCACTGGACTTGGTCGAAATACATATATCTTTGGGACGTCTTGAATATACGTATGGTTCCAAAATCGAGTTGTATACAAAATTCAAATCGAGCTGCAGGAAAGACTTTAAAATATTAATCAAAAGCTTGCAAGATAGTGCGAAACTGAACGACATTGGTAGGACGAGATCGTGAAACGATCTATAAAACACTTAATCGGAGTGTTGGTTTTGGTTCGAGGACGAACCTTGTTTTGAGTGGTATATTCTGTAATGTCCCGCTCCACACGGTGCATTACGCTGAGACGTTGACTTAAAGAGTCGCGTTGACTGAATGAAATGTATCAATGCAAATCGATACGAGAGTTACGTTGTCCCGAACAATGCATCGAACTAAGTCGATGCGAAGAGTTGCATTGTCCCAAAGAAATGCATCAAGTTGAATCGATGCGAAGTGCTGCATTGTCCCGAAGGATAAGTGCGTTGAGTCGGCTCGAAGATTCTAAGAAATCGAATCTACCTAAGGCGCAAGTCCGAATCGATGCAAGTATTGATTTTAGTTGGTTTCATGTGCAGGCTATCCGTTTACGCTGAAATGTTAGAGGTCGACATTTTGCCTCATTCGCAACGGGTCTGCAAAACCCAAATCACCGCCTCACAACGGGCTGGGACTTGGGCATGGTAGGCCGAAATTGATCGAGTAGTTCAATAAAATAAGAAGTGCTCGAATGGCTAAGTCAGAAGATTTGGCCGTGCAACAAAGATATGAAATCGAACCGCATTGGCTCGGCAAACAACAAGGCGTATCGGTTTAAGGTGGGAGGACTGACTCTTCTTTTTACTCCTTCATTTCTAAGTAAGAATGTATCATTGTATGCTAAGTTAATCTATCGACGCCACGGACGTGGTCCGATCGGAAGATAAATCATAGTGTGTCAAACACTAGTTAGAACAATTGAAATGAAACGTGCATCAAATGCATGAGTGGCTATGAAACATTGAATATCGCAAAGGCGAGCGCCTCGACGCGCAAGCCACAAGAACATGGATAAACTGTATTGGCAAGTGTCTTAGTGCACGAGCCATTCCGTGCCTTCGCGCACGAGTTAGAAAGGCTAGCACATTGAAAGATTATGAAGGCGAGCGCCCTAGCGTGTAAGCCACGAACATTGAACATTAAGGCTAAGAACATGGAATTACGGTATCGAGGCGTGCATCGCATGCACGACTCGAAGAAATGAAAACAATCGTGTCAAAGCGTGCGTACGTGCACGAGATCATAAAAGATGGTTTCGTTGCGAAAGAGTATAGTTGTGGCATGAATGTGACGGAACTGTCAGATATGAAATGATGTCTCGAAAAGTGTTCGGGACCTTTGGGTCGTTCGGTTGACAAACATTGAGTTGCGGCATGATTGAACATTGAAACGAAGTATGGAATGTGAGAACATAGAAAATTAATGAGAGAAATACGAGATGATAAAGTCTGAGTCTCGGACTCAAGGCTATGTTTGGTTGTTTGAATAATAGTGCGTTGCATGGTCGAATGGACTTGAGAAAATAATGAGATAATCTCCCGTGCACGGGCATGTTCTTTTCGAACGGGTGCGCCGGGGCACCGGGACCGTTCGGCCTAGGAGGGATATAATCTTTGAGGGGCGCATATCCGTAAGACAATTAGCGACCGCTTAGCGAGATGTAAAAAGTCGCAAATGATGGTATGCAACGGAAGATCTCTGTAATTGGGATAGCAACCCACTACGAGAGGCGTCGGGCTACCCAATTTGAGGAAAGAAGAGAGAAAGAAAAGAAAGAAAAGAAAGAGAAAAGAAAAAGAGAAACACCTTTAGTCCATTCTGGCGCGGATACACCAACGACCTTCATATAGTTAAGGAACGATGGGTTGAAAGTGCAGGCACGCATGTATCCTGCACACATAGATCCTGCATAGACAGCACTTATAACATGACAGGGAAGGAATGGGGTGTATTCACCTTGCGTCGGTGCAAGGGCGAGTGCGTCTATGCTGGTAAGAAGTCGCGCCACGAAACAAACACGAGATTGCTTGCCTGCTTGCCTACTCAATTCGAATAACATGTTTGCCATGATAACATGCTTTACCGCTTTCGAATATGCTATGAAATCGACCCTAAGAAGAATATAACAAGATCATAAGCTAAGTTGCATGATTCAACATAAATACTAAATGTCGGTTTAGAAAGTGGGTCTTTTCATCAGTACATGCGAGGACGAACGTACTGATCCCCCACCAGCTTTCATGCAGGGTGTAGGGAATGGATTGCTCGCGGCGAAGCTTCGCTTGATCGCGCAGAGACATGGAATGCCGTAGCGTTTGAAGCGTGCGATCGCATTGAAGCTCACTTTCTTCGATAGACGAATTTGTTCAATAATAAACATTCCTTTGTTTACCAATTCTTGCAAGGTGAGCCTTTGTGGAATCAACATTAGATCCAGATGCATCTGGACTTGCAACATGATTGATACGGCCGAGATATAGAAGGCATGATGTATGGAACGGTGAAATCCTTTGTGGGCAAGAGAGAACTCGAGTGTTGTAGTCAAATCTGGCAAATTCAGTTGGGCTATTGAAAGCCTTTGTAATCTCAGTTCATTATCAATAAAGAGAATTGTTTCGTATACTCTGTTTTCTTCCGTTTGCTAATATCAATTTAAAGATAACCATTTTGAGAATTTGTCATCTTGCCTTGCACGAGCGCAACTCCAGGCTCGTGCGGTATCACGTCCCCTGCGAGGACGATGATTCGGATGATTCCGGGTCGGGGCATGACACCTTTGGTCTCACTCTTCTTTTTCCTACACTTAGAAAAGCCTATATATATCTTTCTCCCTCACTTGTTAGTCTCCTATGGAAATGATCATTCCCCTTGATTTAGCTTCACTATTTGCTTTTTTTGTTTCATTCTTATTTTGTATTTGTCAAAGTTTTATTCATTTCTACCGTCTTTACAATGTTTATAAGAAATAGGTTTGCTTTAATTACCTTTTGGACTTAACTTGTTCCACCACCAACTTTTTTTTTGGAGTTCATCCATTGTATTTAGAAACTGGTAGATTCTCTTTACTTTTTGATACCATTTGACATATTGTACCACATAATACTAGTATCTTTTTCTACGTTCGTCCTTTATCATTTTATAATAGTATTAAGTTGTATGCTTTCCGATTCCACCATCCAATTCTTGATCTCCTGTTTATCCAAAGGAAAAATATGATGAAGTTACAAGACACTTGAAAGAAATGTACATTTGATGAACTCTTAAGGGAAATAAATATATTCATAAAACACGTATTTGTTATTATAAAGTTACAGGACAAGAAAATCTTAATATCCTTCCACTTCATTTCTTATTCTATATCCACAATACAAATACATGTTTTATGAATATATCTGGTAGTTCTTTTCTATCAACAATACAAACTTTTCTTGTATATATATATATTAAATTTCTCTTCTTACTTGAATTATGTCATGTGCATGCGTTGTCGGAACCATTTAAGTCAAAATTTTATTTTGAGCATTCTAAATAGATCGCGATGAGTAAACTACGTTTGCAGTTTAAATGGCTCCAGAGTTTCCATGGTTAGGGTTTGGGCCAATAGATGATAGATAGGTAAAGGGCAGGAAGTAGGACCAAAGCTCCTAATTATTTACTTTCTTGTTTTTAAGAGTTCTAATTGTAGATCAAGATGAATTGGGTAGATTTGCATCTGGAAGTTCTCATCACTGAGTTTATGTAAGTAGGATTTGGTCTAAATCTTTAAGAAAAAGACCCCCATCTACCACTACACACACAAAAACCCACCCATCTATAGTTAGATGAAGAAATCTATTAACTGGATTTGGGCACAAATTTGAGTTTTTCTAGAGTTAATTTGTAATAGAACACTCAATAAATGGTAATTATTGAAGCTGGTTTTTTAGACAAAAGTTGGAGCTGGATATTAGCCAATTGATCTAGCATTGTATGTTTTCCTTGTTGCATTCCATGGTGGTTATGTTGTTTTGACTAAAATGTGATGGTTTGATTTTGCTCTGGTTGTTTCATTTTGCTGATGTTCTTGGTTTTGGATGGAAGTCATTTAAATAAATGTTGATCATTGTATGTTATGCATATGGATGGCTGAAGATTCTATTAATTTTATTACTTGCATTAGGTAATGATGGCAAATGCTTTTCAATGCAGACCTCAGGTCACAATTGCCACGGCAATCGTCTTCTGCCATCGTTTTTTCCTTCGTCAATCTCATGCCAAAAATGACAGGAGGGTAAGTATGGGTTCCTGCATGCAAAGTATACTCTGTTTTGTTGATGTAGTACTAGTATTGGTCAATTATTTTGATCTGTGAAATATTGACTACTGTGTATTTGGGAATGGGTAAGTTATATTTATCAGTTCTTGGATCATTTCCTACTAGTCTAAATATGCACTATCTAGTAATCTGATATGGATTTGGTCTTCTTTTATCAAGTGTAAAGATTTAGAGTCTTTTAGCTAATACAGGTCGCATTTTAGTTGTATGTTAACTCATACCTTTTCTTTTGAGCTTCTTGCGAACGTCTCTTGAAGGAATGTCTTCCTTCGTGTCAAAACTAATCACAGCATCTTCGTATCTTGAAGAAAATTCTTCCTTAATGTCAAAATTTTCACAATGCTATCCTCAAGCATGCATTAAACAAATGTGTAGCACGATATGGTTTCATAAGGGTCCCATAACACGTTAATTTTTTGCATCTTACTCCCCTATTGATGCTATTTTTGTAACAATTATTTCCTTGCTGTTAAATTTTGGGCTTAACCAAAAGAAAACAATCAGAAAACTCCCCTCTCTCTCACTCATCGAGTGTCCAGTTGTTGGCGATCAGATTTTGTTGCAAGATTAGATCTGGTTGTGTCAAACATGTATCTCAGATGACAAAGCAAGGTTCAAAAAAATCGAACACCAACATGTATCGGTAATACGGAGTTGTGTTTGAGTATACCTGATGATCCAAACTTGTCAAATAAAGCGGCTTCTGTCCGTTAGGCTCATTATCAGCTTCATATCTATAGTTTCGGTAACTTTTGGCCGAAACAGATTATGATTGCAACTAGAAATTAATCGAAAAGAGGGAATACCTGTGAATTTGGTGTTTTAGGGGAAAAAGGAAAAACAGAGAGAGGGAATAGAGAAGGAAGAAGACTTGCCTAAGAAGATCCAACAGATCCTCCTCAAAATAATAACCAAATGAAACGTTGTTCCATCAATGGTTAGGAGGTGGAAGGTTGAAAGCATAAGCCTGTGCTTTTTCTCTTTTCTGTTGAGCATGGAAACGAACATCAACATCATTTCTCTATTGAGTTTAGAACATCATTTCTCTAATGAGTTTAGAAGTCAGTTGGGTACAGGTTGGTTTGGCGAGAATAAATGTGCCGGTACGCAGAGGGTTCGGACCAAATAGTTTTAAGTGCACCTCGATGGGGCACTATGTTGAATATATAAATATAACCAAAGTACTTGAAACTATTTGGTCAAAAAACCCCTAGAGTTTGTGTCACGTTCCGCTCCTGGAAATACGACGAGCTGAGTACGTAACAACCATTCTAGACTACGCAACCTACGAATACCCTAATATCCGTATTTTCGTTTGTTGTCATTAGGTTCTAGGATAGGGTAACGGAAATAGTTCTAAGCTATTACAACATCTGAAAATGATGACTTCTAATTATACAAGGTCCACACTATAACACACCCCATAGAGTCTATACCCAATACACACATAATATACATATATTAAAGAAATGTTAAAACAGTTAAAGCCAAAATGAGGCCTTCTGTTCCAGTCTCTAGTCTTGGACTTTGGATTCTTCCATGTTGTACAATGGCAGGGTCTCATCCGGTGTTGTGTTCTCGTCTAGCGAACAAACGTTAGGTCACAAGGCATGCCAGCCCTAGACTAAGGATGGTGAAAAGTATGATAAATATGATTCGGGGATCAATGATAAAGAATTTGATTTGATGTATTTTAGAGCTAGTGTTGTAACCTAAGTTCTAATTTCTAATCCTAACAATCTGCATATCAAACACAAACGAAAATATCAAACACAAACGAAAATAACCAAGTTGTCACATCATCGCTACATGATATGCAATTTAGAGAACATCTTAAGTCAAAACAGTTGGCTGTTTTCTCAACAATAATCCCATTAAGCCGGGATTAGGTTGCTACTAAGGTTTGACACGGTGCTTAGGTCAGCCCTATATAGGCTGTGGACTAAACATATATCAATTATCAAACTTAATCGATGTCCGATCGAGTTAAGTATCTTAATCGATTCAGACTGGTTAAGTTGACTGGCTCAAGTCCATCATAGGAAAGTGAGCTAAGCCTCATCTGCGCAAGGCCTTATGAAGAATGACTAATGATCAACTTTAGTTTATTAATTATATTGCAGATTTTTCGTCTTATGTGATCCTAATGTTCTCTCTCCCCATGGTGCAATCTAGCAACCATACACAATTATATCTACACAGTCTACATATTATTATCTTGTTCAAAATAAAGTATGCGTTTCGATTCATATATATTGAGGCACGACGCGGTATGAAGACACCGTACTAGGAAAAATTTGTCGTAGCAAATAGCCTTGTATTCCAAACAATCAGACTTGAAAATTTTGTTTTCGCTTGTTGTCCGTGTCCTACACATCCAAGAGTCCAGGAGTCGACTCCTACGTGTTTTGGGTTAACGCGAGTGCCTCACTAACATAGGACAATTCAATATTTTTGAATTTTTTTGGGTGAAATTACATTTAACAGTTTTCTGATCGAGAAACTGTTCTCTCCCAGATTCAGAAAAATCAGACAGACTCCTTTGTATTTCTCGATCGGAAAACAGTTCAAATACATATATGGCGACCCAGAACAACCCTTCGTGGGATTTGCAAACTATAAATCCCCATCAGTGGACAAACTCACGCTGGAATCCATAACAGGAAAAAGTAATTCAATATTATGAATTTAACGAGAGAAATTGCAAGAATTCTTACCGGAGTAGCTTGCCTTGCTATGTCGAGCAAGTACATCGAGTGCAAATGCTCCAAACACAAGACAAGATCATAATACACAAAAATTAGTAAGTTAAAATACACAAGTATGCGATACTGCGTCTTAATTGCGTCATGTGACCACTAGTAACTACAAAGATAACTTGAATTAGTTCTAAGGTCGAATTTGCATGTCTAAAATTTGGTAAATGCTGAATTTGTAAAAGGGATCAAAACGAACTGAAATTCTGAATTTTTGAAATTCTGAATTTTTGAGTCTCGGGGTACTAGTACTTCGCCCTAGTGTAACACTATCCCTTTAGTACGAAAAGTCTACATCGTTCAGTCGGTTCCAGTCAAGGAGAGGGAACTTCCCTTGCCAATAGCTTGAAATACTTTGTGAGGAGGTTCATGTGAAATTAGGAATTAAAATTTCAGTTGGGAATCTTACTTTCCAAGTGTGTATCTAGAAACAATAAATTAGAATACACTGTTATATTGAGGAAACATACATTATTCCGAAATGAGTTAATTATAGTTTCATTATTTGTGCTCCTCTGCTGCCGCTGATACTTCCTCTCTTTTTTTTCTTTATTTGCATAAAGTGGCCATGATGATTTGTGAGTAAGATTTTACGATTTTGTATTTCTGACTTGTTAGGATTAAGAGGTTTGATACGCCACCATTACTGCTAGCAAAACTTTTATCCCAAATTTCAGGGGATGGCTGCATGAATCCTTTTCATTAGTTTATCTTTGATGTCATATCTTGTATAAGGTTGCCAACAAAGATTTTTTGCCCTTACTCCCTCGATCTTTGTTCCTCTTGCTCTGCCTTAGTTTCAGCAACTTCTTAGACTGTGATTTCGTTAGTCATCAGATTTGGTACTCTCTTTAGCCAGGTGACCATTTTGTTCATCTATAGTTGTTTTTATAATGGCGACGCAATGATTGCAACCATAAGATAACCTGCAGAGGAGAATAGTGGTAGACACATGACCTTTCTCCTGAGGTTGGCATCATCCCAAACTGGCTTGTTTGGTTTGCGACCAAGGGGTTTATTTGGAATTTAGGTTACTATCCTTTGGAATTTTGCGCATTTCCTTCTTGAATTTAGATGTTTTTCGTCTTAAAGTCTCATTTGGTTCTATTAATAACTTTGATCATTCCTTTGTCTTATCCATCTGATGGAAGGCATACCTAAGCCTCTTATCTCAAGTTCCAAATTCCATGAACTCATTAGCACAAAACAAACACAAACCTTGTAGCAATATTAATCATTCAAAAGTTGAAAGTTAAGAAGAATCGGGGATTTTGGAGAGTAAGGCAAGGAACTTGTATTCGTAAAAGAAAAGAAGATGCAAGAATTTGGAGAAGAAGTAGGAAGGGACTTACCTTTGGGGGCTCCTCCTCTCTTCTCCTCCTTGTCTGACTGAGCAGCACCCCAACTCCCCCTCTTCCGATCTCCTTTCTCGTCATGGCAAGGCGCCAAGCTGCGCCTCACGCTAATGGCGTGTGCCTCGAGGAGCCATTGACAAACTCTGGTTCAGAACAAATTTTCTTTAATAGGATTAGTTCAATTCAAATACATTTTAAATGAGTTTCTTTCGAATGAAATTCATGTTTAACGGGTTTGGTTTGAACCAAAGTCGTTTTTAATGGGTTCAATTTGTGCCAGATTTATTTTAAATTGGTAAGGTTCATACGGGATTCATTTAGAACAGATCAGATTCAGATATGGACCGAAGTCATTATAAAAAGCTTGGTTTTGAGCAGCATTTATTTAGAGGATTGAGTTTGGGTTGACAGAAGTCACTTCTAATTCTAACATGACAAGAAATACGATGCTAGAAGACTGGACCAGACTCATTATAAAAATCTTGGATTCAAGCAGCAGCAGTTATATTAGATGGGTTCAGTCTGCATTGGAAGAATTCATTTCTACTTCAAGTATGACAACTGACAAGACATACAATGCTAGAAGATTGTGCATATTAAGCTGTATTTAAGAAACTATTCAAGAACTATGATGGGAAAGATTTAAATCTTTCACTCTTTTATTATGGTAAACTTTTAAAATTTTAAGTCTGATATTGTGTTACTAAAAATATCATCATCATCGTCCAAAGCCTTCTCCCGTCAAAATGGGGATGGGGTCTGCCATGGAGCATAAGCTTCATCAAAGATTTTTGACAGTTTTACGGCCGACTATGTTGGTGCAAAATGCCTAGCCAAGCGCATGCCATAAAATAAGGGAATGAGTTGGCATATACGCAAACCTACCTTTTGGATACTCACATTAAGCTCATCAACTAAGGAGTACCTTTTAAGTTTCCCTAATAAAGAGCCTATACAAAAGTAAGATGATGCAAACTCATTATGGGGAATTGCATTAATGTCTATGACATATTAAGCCAAAGAGCAAAGGAATGACAATACCAATTGTTAAGAATGATAGGCAATATAAGTGTATTAAGAAACATGTTCAAAAAATTAGCATAGCTAGAAGGAGATTTCTAAGATGGATGTGGATGGCTGGCAATTCATTAAGAGAGACAATAAAATTGAAGGCAACTCTAACGGAGGGAGGGTGAATAGGGTTTTGTAAGTAAATTTAAGCACAATTAAGTAAATGATGAATAATTCAAAGCAAAGTGATAAGAATCAAACGCTCAATGTATTCTGGTATTCTCCACGAGGCACTCCGGTCCCGGAACTCCGTTTGGCATTAATCCACTGTCACGTCCCGACCCGGAAAATCGTTCGTCCTTGCATCGATTTATCCGAATCGTTCGTCCTCGCTTGGGCGTAATGTCGTACGAGTCTGGGGTTGCACTCGTACAAGGCAAGATGACAAGTTCTCAAATGGTTATCTTTGATTTGTGTATTAGCAGCGAAAGAAACAGAGTATACGAAATAATTCTCTTTATTGATAAATGAACTGAGGTTACAAAGGCTTTCAATAATCGAACTGATTTGCCTGATTGGCTTACAACACTCAGGTTCTCTTGCCTACAAAGAATTTTACCGTTCCATACATCATGTCTTCTATATCTCGGCCGTATCATCCTGTTGCAAGTCCGAGCGTCAATGCGGTCGTACGCCTCAAAATGCTACGACATTCCATGCCTCAGCGCGTTTAAGCGAAGCTACGCCGCGAGCAGATCATACCCTGAACCTGCAAACAATCTGGTGGAGGATTAGTACTAATCCTCTCGCGTACTGATAAGATCCATTGTGCTAAACCGACATTAAATAATGTATTGATTCACGCAGCATACAAATTAGTGATCTTTCTATATTGCCTTTGGATATGTTTCATGGCATATTCGAAGCAGTAAATTATGTTATCATGGCAAGCATGTTATGTTTGATTCATATAAGCAAGCCAGCAGCATATAGCAATTTCGTGTTTGTTTTGTGGTACGATTTCTTACCAACATCGACGCACTCATCCTTGCCCGATGCAAGGTGAATACGCCTACCATCTTTCTTCGTCATGTTATAAGTGATCTTGTGCAGGATCTCTGTGTGCCTGCACTTTCAACCCGTCGTTCCTTAACTATATGAAGGCCACTGGCTTTAACACCACAATGGACATATCAATGGTACGAACGGTGACTACTTCAGCCTGGGGTGCTAATCCCACGCCCTGAAGTACTCCCGAACAATACCGATATTTGTGGCAATCCATTTCAATGGTAGGTCGCAAGCCTATCAGATTGAAATACCCCACACAATATCCATCTCAAATTCCTTTCTAGATCGAACGGTCCCGACATTTTCGGCCTACCACGTTCGAGGGATAATAAACTTGTGCACAAGTTGTCCGTGACCATGCAACGCGTCAAACTCATACAACCAAGCAATTCGCCTATCTCTATTTCCATTGGCACAATGTCCCAACTCAATGTTCATCAACGAACGCCTCGAAGGCCATAAACATTTCGAGGCACCATGCCACTTTCGACAGTTCCGTCATATTCATGCCATAACTGTTCTCTTCGCAAGGAAGCCATCCTTTATGATTCTCGTGCACGTACGCACGTTTTGACACATTTATTCTCTTTTCTTCGAGTCGTGCATTTGATGCACGCCTCGATACCGTATTTCCATGTTCTATGCCTTAGTGTTCACGATGTATGTTCCTTCCCTCCGACTCGTGCACTGAGGCACGTCTCGATAGGACATTTAATGTTCTATAGCTTGTGCACTGAGGCACTCGTGCCGATATAGTCTATCAATGTACTAGCCTTCTCACTCGTGCGCAGGGGCACGAATGACTTATGCACTGAGACACTCGTCGATACAGTTATCCCATGTTCTTATGGCTTACGCACCGAGGCGCTCGCCTTTGCGATATTTTGATGTTCAATAGCGACTCGTACATTTGATGTACGTTTTATTTCAATTGTTCTATCTAGTGTTCGACACGCACTACGATTTCCTTCCTTCGAGCCACGTCCGTGGTCTCGATAGGTTAACTTAGCATACAATGGTTCATTTTATTTATACATGAAGGAGTAGGAAAGAAGGGTCAAAATTCTTCCACCTTAAACCATACACCTTGTCGTTTTGCCGAGCCGATACGGCTCGATTTCATTACTTTGTTGCACGACCAACTATTCTGACTTAGCCATTCGAGCACTTCGTGCTTCGTTGAATTATCCGACCGATTTGGCTTACCGTGCCTATGCCTCAGTCCGTTGCGAGGCGACGATTTGGTTTTGCGGACACCATTGCAAATAACACAAAATGTCAACCTCTTATATTTTAGCGTAAACGTATAGCGTGCACATGAAACCAACTAAAATCAATATTCGTTCGAATCGGACTTATGCGTTGCATCGATTCGATTTCTTAGAATCTTCGAACCGACTCAATGCTTTCTCGGACCAACTTAATACTTGCATTGATCTTACTCGATGCATTCCTCGGGTCAGCGTAACTCTTTGCATCGATTCGCATCGATACGTATTTCGGGTCAGAGCAACTCTTCGAGTAAATGACTCAGCATAATGCACCGTGTGGAGCGGGACATTACACACTATATGAGAAATGATTATAAGGTAAGCTTTGATTCGGAGATCTCATCAACTTCTAGATGTAAGTTTGATCCGAAGGTTTGCCAACTTCAACCACGAGATTTGATGCGAAGGCTTGTTGACTTCGACGTCTAATAGAAGAAACGTGTGATCTCCTTATAACAAGTGAAGATCTCAAATACAACTCTTGAAATAGCTCTAGCACAAGGAGTAAATGGCAATTGAAAGCTCATGTATTTGTAGAGGTTTGGTGTAGGTAGGATGCAAATAAAAGCTCAAGAGGTGAGTAATGAAGGGGTAGTATCTCCTATTTATAACTCACCAAACAACTAAGGGAAATCAGGTCGTTACTATGCAGAATGACATATTGTCGATATGCCTTTTTGCACAACAACGGTTGCAAAGGTGATTACAGTATAAATAAAACACAACGGGATGCCGACAATGTGCTACCGATGTGCCGTTTTGTGCTCACTAAGTTTGCAGAAACTTGTTGGACAAAAATTGCATTTGTAAGTATTTCGACGGCATACCGGCAGTGTGCTACCGTTATGTTGTTTTGTGCTCACTTAGCATGCAAAACTTGCGGGAAGGAATTGACGTTTTTAAGCATACCGACGGTGTCTTCGACATGCTGTTGGGTAGGAAAAATATAAAAATTGAGGGTATCAGCGGAAAGTTTGGGGAAAATATTTGGGGGGGTTTTGTGGGTTAATTCTAAGGGTTCCTAGGTTCGAATTTGTGCTTTCAATTGCCCAACTCTTATGTTACATACTTTGCCTAACTCAACAAAAGTGAAGATAAGTACAATTTTACATGAGTATCTTCATCTCGTTTAGCGTAGCTTCTTATGTTTCTTCCGTCTTGTTTCTAGTGTACATCTATCTTGTTTGTATTAGAGTAAATGCTTTCTGGTTTGGCTCATGGCTCCGTTATTTGCTAGAGAATAATATTAATAGCATAATACGCATTACTGTTTCTTAATTGTCATTATCAAAGTCTAATCCTGGGCCAACAACCGCCCCAAAATAATGAAAATATGAACATATTTGAATTTAGGTATGATAATTAAAAGCTCTCCCTCAACATATGCAACATTATATCTCCCTCTTTGTCACTTAAAATAAAATAGAGGTATCGGAAGGGTATCCGATAATTGCCCCTGAATATATAAAACAAGTAACAAGGGCACAAAAGCATGAAGAAGAAGTAGATATATGGTAACTATAGAACATAAGAGTCATACGAAAAGTGCCAAAAAACCAAACAATAATAAAACATAATACCACACTAGTCTTCAGAAACTAATCATAGAGACAAATAACTAACGGAAAGCTCCAACAAGCCGAGTCCAAATGAACTAAACACCAAGAGCCGCCAACTACGGTACAGGATCATCGCCCATAGTAGCATCGCCCATCTCATCATCATCAGCAACATGAGGAACAAGAATATAGGGATCGACTCCACCCGTCTCATCACCCCAACGAGGCCCATGAACCTAGGGGTTGCATAGAGCCGGATCCATAAGCTCCTGAATACTAGTTAGCCAGCTGAGAGGTGTAGTAAAAGAGGTTGGCTTGGCTGCGACCTAGAAGTTCGTACCCACGAACATAGTCCTGCAGATCCTCAGTCACTTACTGAGACATGACCTCAGGAATGTGCCGCTCAGAGGCAAGGACACAGGAGCTTATATGATCCGTGAGTAAACGAGGCTGGGGTAGGCTGAGCAAGAGTAGGAGCAGGAGTATCGATAGAAGGCGCAACGGCAAGAGAAGAAGATAAAAAAGATACCAACAACAGATTTGGCATGTTGACCAAAGGGAAGAGGACGATCCAGACGGTCAGCGGCCAGTCAGATCAACCTCACAGTGCTCCGGAATGCAAGTGACAAACTTGCCATAAGATAAGGATCTCTTGCGCTCCTCATAACAGCTGATCATGATACGAAGAATGGTGGTAGGAAGGCTAAAAGGGATGTTATTTTTCCTTTAAAATTCCTTACCCACATTTTTCCATCCCTTCCCAAACACCATCACTTCTGATTTTTCCCTTTTAGCCTTCCACCCATTTTCTCCCTTCCCAAACACTATGTTAGGGGTTTGTGGGTTAGTTAAGGCTTCCTAGGTTCAAGTTTGTGCTTCCAATTGCCCTTACTTCTCTTATGTTACATACTTTGTCTAACTCAACAAATGTGTAGATAAAAACAATTTTTTAATTCTCTTATGTTATACTGTGCCCAATTCAACAAAAGTGTAGATAAATACAATTTTACACGAGTATGTTCATGGTATCTTGATCTCGCTTTTGAATAGCGTAGCTCCTCCATGATTCTTCCATCATGTTTCCATTTTATAATCGGCTTGTTTGTGTTAGAGTAAAGGTTTTGCGTTTTTGCTCATGGCTCTCCATCATTTGCTATAGGATCATGTTAGTAGCATAATACACAATTGTTTCTTAATTGTCATGATCAAAATCTAACCCCATATTGGGCCAACAAAAATGAGTGTGTTTATGGAAAGTTGGAGGTGGCTCCAACGAAGGACAAGTTTAGAGAAAATCATCTCAAGTGATTTACACATGCACAATGTAGACCAGTAGATGCTGCATTCTGCAGTAAGGAAGAGTAATAAGATAGTAGGTAAAGGAGCCGCTAGGATTAAAGGTAGACCTAAACGAAATGGATTGCATTTTTAAAGGATTTTGTTTTTTTGTTATAGAGGACATGGCCCTTAAGAGAGCTTACTGGAAGAAAAGAAAATTCAAACAGCTGACCCAAAATTTGGGATAAAGGCTTTGTTGTTGTGATATTACCTAGATTAATACCAAACTATACATATTGTAGAAATTTATACCTAAAGTATAGACTATTTTTCTTCTAAATATAAAAAATGCCAAGGCCCGCCATTCCAATTGAAAACTGGATATCCATACCCAAACCATCTAAATCAAACTCGGTACTGGTGTTCATAGAATTTGTAAACCGAGTTTTGGAACCTTGCAGCAAAGCCCTTGTCATATTTGCACATCCAGAGCTGGTCTACCCCCCCTTGGAAAAGGGAGTGGTATTCTTGTCATGTTATTATGTTCTGTCTAAAATTTTGCGACGGGGGATAAATGTTGACAATACAAGTAGGGTACCCTGCAAAACTCGTCTTAGGGGCTGTGTCTCGTGTCTTTTCTGTGTTGTGTTGTGTTATGTTGTATTGGTGTCCATGCAACAATGATCCTCGGTGTTTCCTGTAGTTTCCTGTTCCCATAATGCCGTACTCATAGAGAGGTCATTTTGACTGGAAGAACCTAAAAGGAAGCAGGGTCGAGAGTAATTGTTGTATTGTTCTTTGTCTCTCTTTTCTTTCTTCAACCTACTGTTTGCATGTTTCACATGCACGTTATTCACTCATGTATTTTAATTGGTCAAACATGTTGAACTTATATGTTTTTTTTTTCTTTTCTTGCAGGCATGCACAAATATTATCGTGCCTATTGTGTCTAATGAGCATCGACATAAACTATAGTTTATGTCGTGTTATGTGCTATTGGCTCCTTCTGTTTGTCTACTTTGCATCTTGATCTGTTTGTGAAGTCGACCTTTCATTTTTCGTGTATTCCTACCATATTGATCTAGTTGTTGTGGCCTAATAAAAGTTGCCATGGGTTATTTTGTTTTTAGGAATTCTAAAATTCCATTTATCCTCTTTTGTGTCAATTTTAAACTGTAAATTAGTATCTTCTCGTCTCATAGTTTTTATTCCTTCTCTTTTCTGCTTATACCCTAAAATCCATTTTCGCTTAAAAAGTTTGCGTTTGTAACTCAGTATTAGAGTAGAGGTTTGAGGTGGGGTATTTTGATGCCTGCTGCTTTGAGTTGTGAGCATATCTGGTGCTGATTCCAGACAGCTGTTGACTAAGTGAACAACTTTATATTTCTTTGCCGTGACTGCTGCATGGTCATATACTTCTTATTCATGCCGGTTCTACTTTAATCTATCATTTTCTGTGTTCTGTTTTTTTTTTACTGGAAACTGTATTGATATGTTCGTGTATATTGATTTGGCCTGTTTTTCAAGATTTTTTTATTTTGTTGATCCCATATCTGTCTGTATCATTTAGGTATTGTAGTTTGATTGAGCTCATTCTGATAAAAGCTATGGTCTTGTATTTAGATGAAAATAGTAGGAGTTGTTTTGTGATGAACTTTCATTGTTTTATTTGTGCTAAATGCATAGTATCTAATGATAATGTTATCTACAGACTATAGCTACTGTTTGCATGTTTTTGGCGGGAAAAGTTGAAGAAACTCCTCGTCCTTTAAAGGATGTCATTCTTGTTTCTTATGAAATTATCAACAAGAAGGATCCTGCTGCTGTCCAGAGAATCAAACAGAAGGTAATGCATTGAGTTATTGATTTATACTCGGTTATAAACCTGTGAATGCTTTGTTTTCTGGGCTCAAACTGTGTTAGTCTTATGCTTGCATTGTTTTCTGATTAAGTTTATACATTATTATTCAAATTGGTAGTAATGGATGTAAAGTTATCTTCCATGGGAAATTACTTTAGTTGCATTGACAAAATTATTTGCGTCATTAAAGTGTTTGCATTTTTGTGATATCTAATATGCAAGATATATAGCTCGCTTTGTTGCAACTAAATTGTAACTCTTTAGTGAATTGACACCTTTAAGATGAATGAAATCTTTACTCAATATTTCACAGTATAGTAGGAATTTATCATGAATTCATCATCTTATCAAAAGATGGGTCAGAGTGTTTGGCAATTAAGAAACATGTCAAAAAATTGTGCTTAGCTAAAATGAGAAGGCTAATATGGATGTGTGGCAATGAGTTGAAAGAAAAGATAAGCAATGAGTATATTTGGGGGAAGTTGGAAGTGCCAATTGGGGATAAGACGAGAGGATCATTTGAGGTTGTTGGGACATGTAGAAAGGAGACTAATATATGCACTAGTTAGGATTGATAGGATCTTAGTTGAAGGAGCTTGTAGAACTAGTATATGCCTAAATGAACTTCGACTGAGGATGTATAGAAGGGTATGGTATTTGGTAATGTTACAGAGGGCAAGCCCTGAAACAGAGCTGAATGGAAGAAAAAGGTTCAAATAGATGAACACGAAAGTTTCTGTTAAATCTCTTTTTGTTGTTAATTTGTTATCTTATCAGAACATTACAATTTTTTGTTAGAAGTTATGATCTGATCTCTTTTTTAGATTCTCACCAAATCAATCCTAAATTTCCACCGCTGTATAGCCGATACCATTTTGTTCTCAGAGGAGTACTAATGGTCTAACATTCCATTGGAATTGCCTTGGTAATGATACGAGTGGCAATTATATCTTCATTTGGGTTTTCTTTCTTCTCCACGTGATTTCACAATCTTTAGAAGAGTTTCACAATATCTTTTATTAGGATTACTTTTGGTAACATATTACAGCGATTATTCAATGTCCGCAGGAAGTGTATGAACAGCAGAAAGAGCTTATCTTACTTGGGGAGCGGGTAGTACTAGCAACCCTTGGTTTTGATCTTAATGTGCACCATCCATATAAACCTCTTGTCGAAGCAATAAAGAAATTCAAAGTTGCTCAAAATGCTCTTGCACAAGTTGCTTGGAATTTTGTTAATGATGGGTATGCCAAAGCTACCATTTTAGTTTTTTTTTTCCAATTTTGAATTTAAATAATGTGTATTTACTACACATGGAAAGGAGTATGCAGGCTACGAACTTCACTCTGCCTGCAATTTAAGCCCCACCATATTGCTGCTGGGGCCATCTTTTTGGCTGCAAAGTTCTTGAAGGTGAAGCTTCCATCTGATGGTGATAAAGTCTGGTGGCAAGAATTTGATGTTACCCCACGACAATTGGAAGGTTTCCATCTCCGTTTGCTTCCCTTTTACATTTACATATGTTTATGTCTTTTTTTAAATTTATTGTTTTTTAATCCTTTTTGCTTCTCGCATCTTTTCCATTGTCAAAATTTGGGGTAAAGCTTTTAAACGCCAAGTTCTTAATGCAAATTATAGAGGCAGATAATAACTGCTGTGCTATTTCAGCAACTTCATAAGTTGCATATCAGAGAACTTGGCACCTGTTTTTCATCTTGCCAAAATATCCTCCCCATTTTAAAAGCCATCTTAATTTCTAATGTTAAATTTTCACGTGACAATTATATAGCTGAACACCTTGAGCATATTCAGACAGATTTATTTGAGTCTACAAATAATTTAACATGTTGGCTATAGTCAAAACCTAATAAGTATACAAGACCCACCTGAACGTTAGTAGATATGCAGTAAAGAATACTTGTTTCCTTTATTTCCTATGGATTATGTTTAATTTCAAATGGAGTAGGGAAAGGAGAGGAAATTGAGATAAACCAATTGCTCTTTTCTTTACTCGTGGAATTAATTAAAAGAGAACACAAATATGTTCATTTTTTTACGATCTGGAAACTTTTCCCATTTGAAGCCCAGTAAAATGAAGAATAATCCAGCATACATTTCACTTGGCTCTCTCTGTTCCCTTTCCTTCAATTCTATTCTCTGCAACCGAAGAGACATCCTAAAGAATTTTTTTCCTCTTCCACAGCTGTTATTATGTATCCAAGATTGTTTGTTGTATCTTTTTTCATTTCTTGCTACCCAAGAACTTTATTTTCTTTTTCCACAGATGTTATTGTTGTATTCAAGATATTTTTCGTCATCTTTTTTTCATTTCTTGCTACCCTTACTAATTATAAAATCGAGACTAGTAGTGTTGAATATATTTTCCCCAAGGAAAGTGAGTATAAGCTTTAGCTGATCTTATATCAGGTGTTGAATGGTCATGCTCCTTTCCAAATCACTTCACAATAGTATGTAGCTTTAGTTAACCTGATATAGCAGTAATTGTCAACATGTTTCAGACCAGACATATTTAGCAGTACTCTTCCATTTAACAATCTAAATTCTTGCTTTTACTCTACGGCCGCTACCCAAATTTATGTATACCTTAGCTGTTGATATGTTATGCCTGCAGAGGTTAGCAATCAAATGTTGGAATTATACGAACAGAACCGTGCAATGGCATCTCATGGAAATGAAGCAGAAGGGAGCTCTGCCAGCGGGGCCAATCATCGTGCCCCTCCGAAAGCCCTACCTACTGAGGAGACACCTTCACAGCATGGAGTCCAGGCAAACTCATCTATTGGAGATGGGCCGGATCAACTGCTCAAAGATAAGCAAATTGGAAACCAGAAAATTGTTCCAAATGAAAGTTACGACCACGGACTAGGTGATAAAAAAGTTGAAGGGGGTACTAAGGATCGCCGGCACCATGAACCAGGTAATATCATGGAATCTCTTCCTAGTAGGTCTGCTCATGAGTCTGAACGCTCAATTGAGGAGCCAGGTGGAACTTCTGAAACAAGAGAGAAGAATTCTGGGCACAACGAAGGCTCAAAAGTCTACTCTCCGTTGGATGCTATAAAAAAGCTTGACAAGGACAAGCTCAAAGCAGCACTAGAGAAACGGAGGAAAGCACGAGGTGAGGTAGCCAGAAAGATAGATGTGATGGATGATGACGACCTCATAGAAAGGGAACTGGAAAATGGTATTGAGATAGCAGCCGAGGATGACAAGGGAAAACAGG
>JANAVB010006800.1:1825041-1944608 GCA_029216955.1 Iris pallida | reverse complement strand
CCCCCCCCCCCCCCCCCCCCCCCCCCCCCCCCCCCCCCCCCCCCCCCCCCCCTTCTCCTCCTCCTATGCATTTGAGGTCGAAATGGGCGCCATCATGGCTTGATTAGCAGATACCATGTTGGTCACAATGTTGAGCACCATGCCAAACATGGATCCAATGCCATATACGAATCCTCTTTGGTACCTAGGTTTCTTCTTTTTTTTTCTGGAATTCTCCAACCCAGTGCTGTCATGTATAATACTTGGTCTATGACAAGTTAAGTTACAACTTGTAAAATTTAAAATGTATCAGGTTGGTGTGTTGTTTAAACCAATATACGAGCTTTGGTGCTTTGCTTTGTGATCGTTATAGTAGTTTATGATGCTATTTTTCCCGTTAGCCTATGCACAAGCTCAACAATTATATGGAGTTACAAGATCATTAAATTGGTCAACATATAGACGACTACCCTATGCTCGTCTTGTTTTGAAGGTCGCTTGCATGATGTATTTGTGGAGCTGCCTCCATTAAAACCGCCCGTTACGGATATGGAACCTTGACCTCAGGCAAAATCACAATAAAAATCAAACATGTTGTCATTTGTTATCTCTTTATTCTTTAATGTTAAGTTCATTCCTTTTCGCTATGAGAGGTAAGTCTTCTGCTTCCTTCAACTCTTTTTTGTCTTCTTCCCTTATTCTCTTATTGATTGAATTCCAGAGAAGGATACAATTGGTTTCAGGGCTGAGAAAAAAAAATTATCGGATTTTAAAACCTCAAGTTTTGAACGCGTAAATAAGAAAAAATGGATAAATTTCTATCGTATTTGAACCACAACTTAAACATGGAAGCTTAACTTTTATACTGGTCAAACCAGTTGGTATACTGGTTAAACGACGTATATCGATCAAATATCGGCCGGTATATGGGTCAAACCGGCCGATATATGTTTGGATCGCTTTTTCTGTCTCGGCACCTAAACCTTATCGGTTTATCCTCAAAACCAGTATATTGGTCATACCCTCCGATATTTGGACCAATGTCTATAGTCAAAAGGATTCACAAGTAATTCTCCAAACAGCTTTTTTTTTTCCGAATTATCCATGAATTGATAACAAAATATGCAAATAGTTTGTAAATTTTTATTCCACATTTATGAATAAATAATCAAATTTCATTTTTATATATCTTATCTATGATAGTTTTTTAGAATAAAATGTTTCTTGTTTATAAATTCTTCCATATTGTTCCCTACTTCTCCCAAATTCTTTGAACCTCCTGAACTCTGAACTATTGGCCCTTAAAGAATAATTCTCAACCATGACTAAATGACTATGGGATTTTCATCCAAGGTATTAAGAGGCCAAGAAAATTGTCCAAACTCAGTATCTTGGATTTCGGAATTAGACTCTGGGACCAGATTCAAAGGTTCCTTAGTTGCTAAAGCTCACTTTTTATCTCTAGGATATACCCAAAGTATTTAATCAGGAAAGTAGTTCAAATTGACAAGAAATATTATTGTTCCACTTGAAACTACGCCTATGCTCGGCTTGGTTTGGAGGTGTCTTACATGATGTTTCCACCTCCTCGCTTCCACTAAATCCCTCTGTTATGAATCTGGAAACCTTGATCTCTAGCAAAATTATAAAAGAAAGCAAAGTTCTTTCTTTCTAACAAACAGTAAATGGTAGGTTTTTTTTTTTATAGAGTTTACCTGGAGCTTCCAAAACACCAATAGTTTTTAAGAGGTTTTGAAATTCTCTAGAACTTTGTTGACAATGGATATCATCTCAAGTCATATAACTTCTGATGGAACAATCATGTTTCAAGCATGAAGTTGGTCCATGGTAAATCTGTGTTGTTACTCCATGGGGATCCCCGAAATCTGGATAGTTATTTGTCAAGAGCACCAGATTGGATTGTTAGAGCTATAGGTCCTTCTAATGCACTTCCATATTAGAGTTTAATTACAAATGGTAATTTGTTATTTAAAATTAATAAACAGTACTTGTTCGCTAGATGCTTATCTTCCTAGAACTATTCATGTCCAGAATGTAGGATCAATGGGATTTTCCATAAAGGATTCACAAATATTATTAGAAAGTTAATAAATAATACAGCAAACAACATTTCTTTCGAATTATCACTGAATTAATCACAAAATTTGCAAATAGGTCATGAATTTTATTCAATATTTCTAAAATAAAAAATTTCTCGTCATATAAATAATAAATTCTTCTTAATTCTTCAAAAACCTTATTGATGCTTGCCGAATAATTCCTGGACCCTGAATATGTGACTAGGTTTTTAAAGCAAATTATTAAGAGGCCAATAAATTGTCCAAACTTAATTATTATCTTGGATCACGAAATTAGACCCTGAGATCAGATACAAAGGCTCCTTATTTGCTAAAGCTCACTTTTAATATCTCTAGGATACACCTACATTATTTAATAAGAAGTTAGTTGAAATTGACGAGAAATATTATTGTTCACTTGGAATGAAGTATTCACCTGACTACAGGAGATCATGTGCTCGAATCTTTCAGCTGTATTTGATCGACTTACCCGGGGAGTGTGTTGCACTCTTCTGCAGGTATCCGTTCAGCTGCAATCGTGCCATGTGTTTTAAACAAAAGTCATGTGTTTTAAACAAAAGTGTTGACCTGACTAACTATAATTCGTATGACTAATTTAAGATAGGAAGCCCCCATACTCCATTGGTACACGATCGTGTCATTCCATGTCAGATACATACGAGAACTGACACATACTCTAAAATACACCAGGACACCCAAAATCAATGTTGTATCTGCTTTGAACCGTCTCCATAATTGTGTTGCATTGTATTCATATGCGTGCAACATATTAAGATACATGATTGCTGACTTAAATCAATGAACCCTTACTTGTTACAACTTGATGTTCTCCTCCATCATATTTGCTTATTTTTACTAGTCATGTGCACATGCGTTGCATATGTTCTTTACGCAAGTAATTTTTGTGTGTGATTTCGGATTTAACATTTTGGATTTTGATTCATTTTGATTTTTTTATCTTAAGGTTGGTTTAAATAGGTTTATTAGGACTTATAATGTAATTAACTTATGTTTTATTAATGAGCAGGCTTTAGTATCTCTTTTCATTGATAAGGTTTGGTAGGAATTTAAATTATGTTAAAATAGTTTAAATATGCTTTCAACATATTTTAGTTAGGATTTGTTATGATATGTTTTTAGGACTTTGGATAATACCAGAATCCAGATAGTTAGATAATACCCAGGATTTTAGGATTTCATACACGTTTGTCAAGGTCTAGGAACTAATTATGATTTTTTTTTCTTAATCACGCAATTATATACATACGGCTCGGCTCATTTGGAGCCGTTTTGAAGCATCTTTATAATAGTATAGATGTCTGCATATATGTTCTCATAGGGGAGAATCGTCGTATTTAGATGCATAGCAGGAATAAAGAAGCAGCTACTTTGGTTTGGTGGAGTGGTTGGGTAAGGTTGGTAAAATAAATATGAACATGGAATACAATTCGTGGATACCAAAGGATGTATAGAAAGTATACAAGACTTCTAGCAGGAAGGTGTCTTGCTATGTTGTACATGCGCTTTATGATTGTTATTAGAGCCATCAGTCCAAGGACCTAGATTTAGTTAAGGTTACAGACGGTGACCAGAAATATTAAAATTTCAGGTTTGCTGGTAATTTTCTTCAGGACTAGCACTTATTGAAGGATGAACTATGTGTCCAAAATCTATCATCACCACTATTGTCAAAATAACAATTAACTCTCCTTTTTAAATCCTTTTCAGTCATTTATATGTATCCTTCTTTGCTGTTCTACAGTCTTAGCTGTATTTCGGGCTGTCAGCTCAGTTAGTCAGTTATGCTAAATCCTATTACCAATCGTATAATTGATGTGATAGTGATCCTGTTGGTATTAAGATCATTCCTAAGTTTTCATGTGAATCTTCCTGTTGAGTAATGAATAGTAAGAGATCTGTCTTGATGCCTTAGTATATATGATGGTGAGTCACCAACTTATGCAAGTTATGAGATTCATGCTATTAGAAACCTTTAAATGAAAAAAAGAAATGATCTTTTAATCATTCTTCTACTAATATTCGAAAGACAAATGTTGAGTATCCTCTAAAACACATGAAACTTGTTACAATTGAAAACTCACACATAAGTAATGCAATGCATTGAAACAAATCATTGCGAGACAAATATCTTTGCTCAAAAAGGTTATTACAAAACAAGTTATTGCAAAAGGAAAAAAAAAAAATCTCTCTTAAGCTTTTATTCATAACACGAGACATCTTTTATTTTTATTATATGCGGAAACGAACAAAGCTGTTCTAGGTCAAACTTCACATATTCCCATCAATGCAAAGGTCATTTCCTCCTGATCCAATTCAGGTGTTTTTGTCCTCTACTCCTAGAACCAGTACCATCTTTGACTTCAGACATATTAGTCATAGCCAGTGCATTGTTTGTTCCATGTTGCACAAATCTAAATTAATTTTCTCCTCCAACTTCTTGGGTCATGCTGCTCAATCTGCTCATGCATATGAATCTCTCTTCTTCCTTTTCGTGTATTATGGCATTTTTTTTACATTTTCATGTCAGATATAGTAACGTTCTTCTCATCCTTGCTGTGCTAAAGATAGGGCTGGCTAAAATTATTTGCTCTTAGCTTTAATTACTATTTGCACTTTACTGTGATATGTTTTCTACAATTTATTTTGATCAAATTATGTTTGCGCACAGGAAAATATGAATGCAAACAGTGAAACTAATTGCTCATGTTGTTGAAGACGACAGTGCCAGTCTGATTAGACTTAAATCTGTTAGTCTATATTTGCAACCAAATTCATGGCTGGGATATTACCTGGGGATCCCTCACTTCATGGAATGGTGGAAAGTAGTCCGTACAGGTTTTCCCACGACCTTCCAGAGGAAGGTGACCGTATAGGTTCCTCTTGGTATCTTAGTCGAAAGGACATCGAAGAAAACTCGCCATCTCGGAGGGATGGCATTGATCTGAAGAAAGAAGCATATTTTCGTAAGTCTTACTGCACATTTCTGCAGGATTTGGGCATGCGACTTAAAGTGTAAGTTTCCTCATCAAATGAAATTTTTTTTTTTGGTATAAACACTTATATTGTGTTTTTTTTGAATTTTTCTATAATTTAATGTCTTGACCTCTTCTGCTAGCAAGATTTTATTTTATTAGGGACCTCTTCCGATGTTAAATGATCACTTCTGATCTGAATCTGAAAATCATTTGCTCAAGCTTTTTATTTTACATATTTTATTGATAACTAGTTCTAAGATTACTGTTATTTAGTTCTTTACCATTCAGTAACAGAGCAAGGTTCGAGCACTCCTTTCATTATTACGACTAGCTGAATGCATGTGAGATTATGAATATAAGGTAGTATAGTAATCTTGTAGAGTATTTATCCTCTTGCCAAATGAAAATTACAATAGTCCTGTCCTTGTAGGTATTAAAAGCAAGAAAAACATTGGTTAACTAAAGTTTATTGCTATTCAACATATATATATAATATATATATATATATATATATATATATCTCTTCTTTTGATGATATCCTTTATGGGTGTAGTGAAAAAGGGGGAGTCTAGCAAATAGCATCATCTTACCTTATCGTCTAGACTCTTCATAGTAGTCTAGGAAAACTTGGAGGGTATTCCTTGGTTTCATGAACTTAAACTGTATAGCCAAAATGTAGGTGAACGTATCAGCCAACTGGCCATCTAGATTTTATGGCATGGTTCTCTCTTGGTACATTTAATATTTCTTTTGTAATGCCCCGCTCTGCACGGTGCATTACGCTGAGACGTTGACTCAAAGAGTCGCGTTGACCGAATGAAATGTATCAATGCAAATCGATACGAGAGTTACGTTGTCCCGAACAATGCATCGAACTAAGTCGATGCGAAGAGTTGCATTGTCCCAAAGAAATGCATCGAGTTGAATCGATGCGAAGTGGTGCATTGTCCCGAAGGATAAGTGCGTTGAGTCGGCTCGAAGATTCTAAGAAATCGAATCTACCCAAGGCGCAAGTCCGAATCGATGCAAGTATTGATTTTAGTTGGTTTCATGTGCAGGCTATCCGTTTACGTTGAAATGTTAGAGGTCGACATTTTGCCTCATTCGCAACGGGTCCGCAAAACCCAAATCACCATCTCGCAACGGGTTGGGACTTGGACATGGTAGGCCAAAATCGATCGAGTAGTTCAATAAAACAAGAAGTGCTCGAATGGCTAAGTCAGAAGATTTGGCCGTGCAACAAAGATATAAAATCGAGCCGCATCGGCTCGGCAAACAACAAGGTGTATCGGTTTAAGGTGGGAGGACTGACTCTTCTTTTTACTCCTTCATGCCTAAGTAAGAATGTATCATTGTATGCTAAGTTAATCTATCGACGCCACGGACGTGATCCGATCAGAAGATAAATCATAGTGTGTGTCAAATACTAGTTAACAATTGAAATGAAACGTACATCAAATGCACGAGTCGCTATGGAACATTGAATATCGCAAAGGCGAGCGCCTCGACGCGCAAGCCACAAGAACATGGATAACTGTATTGGCAAGTGCCTTAGTGCACGAGCCATTCCGTGCCTGCGCGCACGAGTTAGAAAGGCTAGCACATTGAAAGATTATGAAGGCGATCGCCCTAGCGTGCAAGCCACGAATATTGAACATTAAGGCTAAGAACATGGAATTACGGTATCGAGGCATGCATCGCATGCACGACTCGAAGAAATGAAAACAATCGTGTCAAAGCGTGCGTACGTGCACGAGATCATAAAAGATGGTTTCGTTGCGAAAGAGTACAGTTGTGGCATGATGTGACGGAACTGTCAAATATGACATGATGCCTCGAAAAGTGTTCGGGACCTTCGGGTCGTTCGGTTGACGAACATTGAGTTGAGGCATGATGCCATTGAACATTGAAACGAAGTATGGAATGTGAGAACATAGAAAATTAATGAGAGAAATACGAGATGATAAAGTCTGTGTCTCGGACTTAAGACTATGTTTGGTTGTTTGAATAATAGTGCGTTGCATGGTCGAATGGACTTGAAAAAATAATGAGATAATCTCCCGTGCACGGGCATGTTCCCTTCCAACGGGTGCGCCGGGGCACCGGGACCGTTCGGCCTAGGAGGGATATAATCTTTGAGGGGCGCATATCCGTAAGACGATTAGCGACCGCTTAGCGAGATGTGAAAAGCCGCAAATGATGGTATGCAACGAAAGGTCTCCGTAATTGGGATAGCAACCCACTACGAGAGGCGTCGGGCTACCCAATTTAGGAAAGAAGAGAGAAAGAAGAAAGAAAGAAAAGAAAGAAAGAAAGAGAAAAGAAAAAGAGAAACACCTTTAGTCCATTCTGGCGCGGATACGCCAACGACCTTCATATAGTTAAGGAACGATGTGTTGAAAGTGCAGGCACGTATGTATCTTGCACACATAGATCCTGCATAGACATCACTTATGACATGACAGGGAAGGAATGGGGTGTATTTCTTTGCGTCGGTGCACGGGCAAGTGCGTCTATGCTGGTAAGAAGTCGCGCCACGAAACAAACACGAGATTGCTTGCCTGCTTGCCTACTCAATTCGAATAACATGCTTGCCATGATAATATGCCATACCGCTTTCGAATATGCCATACCGCTTTCGAATATGCCATAAAATCGGCCCTAAGGAGAATATAGCAAGATCATAAGCTAAGTTGCATGATTCATAAATACTAAATGTCGGTTTAGAAAGTGGGTCTTTTCATCAGTACATGCGAGGACGAACGTACTAATCCCCACCAACTTTCATGCAGGGTGCAGGGAATGGATTGCTCGCGGCGAAGCTTTGCTTGATCGCAAGAGACATGGAATGCCGTAGAGTTTGAAGCGTGCAATTGCATTGACGCTCGGACTTGCAACAGGATTGATGCGGCCGAGATATAAAAGGCATGATATATTGAACGGTGGAATCCTTTGTGGACAAGAGAGAATTTGAGTATTGTAGCCAAATCTGGCAAATTCAGTTGGGCTATTGAAAGCCTTTGTAATCTCAGTTCATTATCAATAAAGAGAATTGTTTTGTATACTCTGTTTTCTTCCGTTTGCTAATATCAATTCAAAGGTAACCATTTTGAGCACTTGTCATCTTGCCTTGCACGAGCGCAACTCCAGGCTCGTGCGGCATTACATCCCCTGCGAGGACGATGATTCGGGTGATTCCAGGTCGGAGCGTGACAAATTGGTATCAGAGTTCTAGGCTCAATTTTCTCAGGACGCTTGTTTTGTTTCAATTCCAAAGAGTTGCCCACCACCAATCGAATCACTCTTGACTCTACTCGGTGCCGCACTGGATGTTCCATACAATAAGTCTAATACAAATCGTGTAATTTTGCCACATGTTTTGGAAATTACATGATGTTTGCTAAGGAAGTCGTGAAAGGTATGTTGCATTGAGTGCATTGAGCCGTGAAATATTGTTGCTGCAAGTGCAGCAAATTGCGAGATGTGAATTGAGATATTTGTTGCTGTAAGTGCAACAAGTTGTGAAATGTGAATCAAAATATTTGTTGTTTCAATGCAACACTAATATGAGAAATATTGATTGCATCGATATAATAAAAGTCGTGAAATGTTGCCGTATCAATTGCAACGAGTTGAAATGAAAATAAATGTTGATATCGAATGTGTTGAGCAGATTCGAACATTGACTTTGAATGTCGAAAATGAATCATTGCACGAGGTACAACGGATGTCCAAAATAAAATGTTGCACGAGGTGCAACGAATGTGAGAATGAATCATTGCAAGAGGTGCAACAGACGAAATTGAAATTGTAAATCAATGAGAAAGGAATCGTTCGGTTGCGCACCGAACTTGTGTTGGCAAATGAATACAATGGCCGAATTGTGTCGGATTTTAATTAATCAAAAGTTATGGTTGTGATCAAGTACGATCACTACGGAAATCGTGAGTCGGAAGAGATTGTTGGTTCATACCGAGTATGATGCGAGAGAAATGACTTAATGTCCGAGTGGTATATGCCATACCACGTATGCGATATAACTCGATTCTGAGTGGTATATGATATACCACTTGTGCGATGGATTCCATCGACGCGATGTAAGATTTGAGGAAGTTTTGACCGCAACGAACGGGGGAGTACCGAGACTCGATTGAAAAGTTTGTATGACAATGTGTTGATGCAAGTGTTCTCCGAAAATCGGTTGGGACGATAAAGCGGGACTCGTATCAATGAATGATACGTCGGACGGAAATTAGAAGTCGGTCAGACGACCGAGACTAACAAAACGATTATGCCTTGAGGCAATGATCGGTTCGATCCGATAGGAAACTTGAAGTTATAAACGAGTCGCACGACTTGCGATCTCGTTGAAAATGTTGGGCGATACAAATTATAATTGAATCGCACTACCTGCGATCTCGACAAAAATGTTAGAATATGCGAGTCGAAATCGAATCGCACGACTTACGATCTCGGTAGAAAGTTGGACAATGCAATTTATAATCGGATCGCACGATGTGCGACTTCGGTGAAGAGTTGGTTGATGCGAGTAAATAGTGCCTAAGAGATAGTCGGTTATGTTACGGCGAAACTCATTTGAGTACGACTGAAACACGCAAAAACTTAGAGCACGTGATCGAATAACTCGATGGTTCGATGTTGGATAATCGGTAACTCGGTTACGCGATCAAAGTATAGCGGGATGCGATGAAAACGAAAAACGAGTTGATGCGTATGAAAAAGTTTGTAGTGAACTTGGATGTATGCAATACGAACTAAAGTCGACGTTGATGCGGATTCAAAGTTGACCCTCGTGTTATCAAAATTGATACGACTTATCAGAATCGATACGCAAGGAAACGTAAGCACGATGTGAGAACATAAAAAAGAGCGGGCCTACAATATCGAGATTTTGGAATAGTAATACGGAAGTGTCGAACTGTTTGATCGTAAACTTTATGATTGATCAGGACGAGACCGTAAAGTTGTTGACGATTGTTTCGATGCGTATAGCATCTCGGGTGTCGACCGTGGGTAGATAGACTCGAACTCAATACGAGTAGATGTTTCGTAAATTTTGGAATCATCGACGGTAGTGCATGACTTTACTCGGAGGATAGTTGCGCATCAATTGCGCCGATAGAAATGATTTTATCCGAAATTGAGTAGTAGCATAGAAATCGTTGGAATATGATTTGGCTCTGAAATAAGATATAGTATGGTTTGTAGTAAACTGTCCTTCGTTAATGATCCACAATTATCGAGCGTAGCTTCGGGGCAGCTGACCCTAGAAGACTTGACCGTCAAATCAAATTGAATATTGCAGACCGTAAGATGACCCATGCGATATCGCATATGAAATTGCGTCGATAACAAAAAATATAACGTGGTGCATGTTGATGATAAGTCTAGGCGATTTTGAGAATCGTGCTATGCACGAGCGCGAGTGGTAAGAGAATGACTTACGAGTTATGTCGTTAGATTTGGATTCACCTTGCAATTGAGCTTGCGTGAACCGAATTTATATTCGATGTTGCAAGACAGATAAGTTGGAAATTTGGCTAGTGAATTCCTACTCGTTAGGAATCGAACGTAAGATGCATCGTAGAGACTTTGAGTCAAAGCGATTGTTGCCTTGAGCACCTTCGCCTCGATGTAAACTTGTGTCGGATAGATTGTGGCATTTGTGTAATGTCAATTTAAAGTTGCGTCGGGAGAATTTAAGCACAGTGTCTAGGTAAGTAACCTAGCGGTCGTAGTCCTGATGTTGATGCATTTGCAAGTCAACAAAGGAAATCGTATCGAGATGAGTTGCATAACCAGACTTCGGAAATAGTTGGACAACGATTTCGAACGCAAGCTGTTGCGGAGGATCGTTGCGATCGGATGTGCGACGGCTCGACGCGACGCATTGAATTGATGGTCCATACGAAATATACGAAACGAGAAATACGATTTTGAATCGCGTCGCGTGCAGTGACTTTATTGAATGAATCACGTATATATCGAATATACGTATGCGATAAAATTTCGAGAACAGTTGCTAAAGATAAGTCCGATAGGGAGTACGAGATGGCAATCATTAGGATTGAAAATTTGCCTGTTAGCTTTGTTCAAATTTGCTACCACTGGACTTGGTCGAAATACATATATCTTTGGGACGTCTTGAATATACGTATGGTTCCAAAATCGAGTTGTATACAAAATTCAAATCGAGCTGCAGGAAAGACTTTAAAATATTAATCAAAAGCTTGCAAGATAGTGCGAAACTGAACGACATTGGTAGGACGAGATCGTGAAACGATCTATAAAACACTTAATCGGAGTGTTGGTTTTGGTTCGAGGACGAACCTTGTTTTGAGTGGTATATTCTGTAATGTCCCGCTCCACACGGTGCATTACGCTGAGACGTTGACTTAAAGAGTCGCGTTGACTGAATGAAATGTATCAATGCAAATCGATACGAGAGTTACGTTGTCCCGAACAATGCATCGAACTAAGTCGATGCGAAGAGTTGCATTGTCCCAAAGAAATGCATCAAGTTGAATCGATGCGAAGTGCTGCATTGTCCCGAAGGATAAGTGCGTTGAGTCGGCTCGAAGATTCTAAGAAATCGAATCTACCTAAGGCGCAAGTCCGAATCGATGCAAGTATTGATTTTAGTTGGTTTCATGTGCAGGCTATCCGTTTACGCTGAAATGTTAGAGGTCGACATTTTGCCTCATTCGCAACGGGTCTGCAAAACCCAAATCACCGCCTCACAACGGGCTGGGACTTGGGCATGGTAGGCCGAAATTGATCGAGTAGTTCAATAAATAAGAAGTGCTCGAATGGCTAAGTCAGAAGATTTGGCCGTGCAACAAAGATATGAAATCGAACCGCATTGGCTCGGCAAACAACAAGGCGTATCGGTTTAAGGTGGGAGGACTGACTCTTCTTTTTACTCCTTCATTTCTAAGTAAGAATGTATCATTGTATGCTAAGTTAATCTATCGACGCCACGGACGTGGTCCGATCGGAAGATAAATCATAGTGTGTCAAACACTAGTTAGAACAATTGAAATGAAACGTGCATCAAATGCATGAGTGGCTATGAAACATTGAATATCGCAAAGGCGAGCGCCTCGCGCGCAAGCCACAAGAACATGGATAAACTGTATTGGCAAGTGTCTTAGTGCACGAGCCATTCCGTGCCTTCGCGCACGAGTTAGAAAGGCTAGCACATTGAAAGATTATGAAGGCGAGCGCCCTAGCGTGTAAGCCACGAACATTGAACATTAAGGCTAAGAACATGGAATTACGGTATCGAGGCGTGCATCGCATGCACGACTCGAAGAAATGAAAACAATCGTGTCAAAGCGTGCGTACGTGCACGAGATCATAAAAGATGGTTTCGTTGCGAAAGAGTATAGTTGTGGCATGAATGTGACGGAACTGTCAGATATGAAATGATGTCTCGAAAAGTGTTCGGGACCTTTGGGTCGTTCGGTTGACAAACATTGAGTTGCGGCATGATTGAACATTGAAACGAAGTATGGAATGTGAGAACATAGAAAATTAATGAGAGAAATACGAGATGATAAAGTCTGAGTCTCGGACTCAAGGCTATGTTTGGTTGTTTGAATAATAGTGCGTTGCATGGTCGAATGGACTTGAGAAAATAATGAGATAATCTCCCGTGCACGGGCATGTTCTTTTCGAACGGGTGCGCCGGGGCACCGGGACCGTTCGGCCTAGGAGGGATATAATCTTTGAGGGGCGCATATCCGTAAGACAATTAGCGACCGCTTAGCGAGATGTAAAAAGTCGCAAATGATGGTATGCAACGGAAGATCTCTGTAATTGGGATAGCAACCCACTACGAGAGGCGTCGGGCTACCCAATTTGAGGAAAGAAGAGAGAAAGAAAAGAAAGAAAAGAAAGAGAAAAGAAAAAGAGAAACACCTTTAGTCCATTCTGGCGCGGATACACCAACGACCTTCATATAGTTAAGGAACGATGGGTTGAAAGTGCAGGCACGCATGTATCCTGCACACATAGATCCTGCATAGACAGCACTTATAACATGACAGGGAAGGAATGGGGTGTATTCACCTTGCGTCGGTGCAAGGGCGAGTGCGTCTATGCTGGTAAGAAGTCGCGCCACGAAACAAACACGAGATTGCTTGCCTGCTTGCCTACTCAATTCGAATAACATGTTTGCCATGATAACATGCTTTACCGCTTTCGAATATGCTATGAAATCGACCCTAAGAAGAATATAACAAGATCATAAGCTAAGTTGCATGATTCAACATAAATACTAAATGTCGGTTTAGAAAGTGGGTCTTTTCATCAGTACATGCGAGGACGAACGTACTGATCCCCCACCAGCTTTCATGCAGGGTGTAGGGAATGGATTGCTCGCGGCGAAGCTTCGCTTGATCGCGCAGAGACATGGAATGCCGTAGCGTTTGAAGCGTGCGATCGCATTGAAGCTCACTTTCTTCGATAGACGAATTTGTTCAATAATAAACATTCCTTTGTTTACCAATTCTTGCAAGGTGAGCCTTTGTGGAATCAACATTAGATCCAGATGCATCTGGACTTGCAACATGATTGATACGGCCGAGATATAGAAGGCATGATGTATGGAACGGTGAAATCCTTTGTGGGCAAGAGAGAACTCGAGTGTTGTAGTCAAATCTGGCAAATTCAGTTGGGCTATTGAAAGCCTTTGTAATCTCAGTTCATTATCAATAAAGAGAATTGTTTCGTATACTCTGTTTTCTTCCGTTTGCTAATATCAATTTAAAGATAACCATTTTGAGAATTTGTCATCTTGCCTTGCACGAGCGCAACTCCAGGCTCGTGCGGTATCACGTCCCCTGCGAGGACGATGATTCGGATGATTCCGGGTCGGGGCATGACACCTTTGGTCTCACTCTTCTTTTTCCTACACTTAGAAAAGCCTATATATATCTTTCTCCCTCACTTGTTAGTCTCCTATGGAAATGATCATTCCCCTTGATTTAGCTTCACTATTTGCTTTTTTTGTTTCATTCTTATTTTGTATTTGTCAAAGTTTTATTCATTTCTACCGTCTTTACAATGTTTATAAGAAATAGGTTTGCTTTAATTACCTTTTGGACTTAACTTGTTCCACCACCAACTTTTTTTTTGGAGTTCATCCATTGTATTTAGAAACTGGTAGATTCTCTTTACTTTTTGATACCATTTGACATATTGTACCACATAATACTAGTATCTTTTTCTACGTTCGTCCTTTATCATTTTATAATAGTATTAAGTTGTATGCTTTCCGATTCCACCATCCAATTCTTGATCTCCTGTTTATCCAAAGGAAAAATATGATGAAGTTACAAGACACTTGAAAGAAATGTACATTTGATGAACTCTTAAGGGAAATAAATATATTCATAAAACACGTATTTGTTATTATAAAGTTACAGGACAAGAAAATCTTAATATCCTTCCACTTCATTTCTTATTCTATATCCACAATACAAATACATGTTTTATGAATATATCTGGTAGTTCTTTTCTATCAACAATACAAACTTTTCTTGTATATATATATTAAATTTCTCTTCTTACTTGAATTATGTCATGTGCATGCGTTGTCGGAACCATTTAAGTCAAAATTTTATTTTGAGCATTCTAAATAGATCGCGATGAGTAAACTACGTTTGCAGTTTAAATGGCTCCAGAGTTTCCATGGTTAGGGTTTGGGCCAATAGATGATAGATAGGTAAAGGGCAGGAAGTAGGACCAAAGCTCCTAATTATTTACTTTCTTGTTTTTAAGAGTTCTAATTGTAGATCAAGATGAATTGGGTAGATTTGCATCTGGAAGTTCTCATCACTGAGTTTATGTAAGTAGGATTTGGTCTAAATCTTTAAGAAAAAGACCCCCATCTACCACTACACACACAAAAACCCACCCATCTATAGTTAGATGAAGAAATCTATTAACTGGATTTGGGCACAAATTTGAGTTTTTCTAGAGTTAATTTGTAATAGAACACTCAATAAATGGTAATTATTGAAGCTGGTTTTTTAGACAAAAGTTGGAGCTGGATATTAGCCAATTGATCTAGCATTGTATGTTTTCCTTGTTGCATTCCATGGTGGTTATGTTGTTTTGACTAAAATGTGATGGTTTGATTTTGCTCTGGTTGTTTCATTTTGCTGATGTTCTTGGTTTTGGATGGAAGTCATTTAAATAAATGTTGATCATTGTATGTTATGCATATGGATGGCTGAAGATTCTATTAATTTTATTACTTGCATTAGGTAATGATGGCAAATGCTTTTCAATGCAGACCTCAGGTCACAATTGCCACGGCAATCGTCTTCTGCCATCGTTTTTTCCTTCGTCAATCTCATGCCAAAAATGACAGGAGGGTAAGTATGGGTTCCTGCATGCAAAGTATACTCTGTTTTGTTGATGTAGTACTAGTATTGGTCAATTATTTTGATCTGTGAAATATTGACTACTGTGTATTTGGGAATGGGTAAGTTATATTTATCAGTTCTTGGATCATTTCCTACTAGTCTAAATATGCACTATCTAGTAATCTGATATGGATTTGGTCTTCTTTTATCAAGTGTAAAGATTTAGAGTCTTTTAGCTAATACAGGTCGCATTTTAGTTGTATGTTAACTCATACCTTTTCTTTTGAGCTTCTTGCGAACGTCTCTTGAAGGAATGTCTTCCTTCGTGTCAAAACTAATCACAGCTTCGTATCTTGAAGAAAATTCTTCCTTAATGTCAAAATTTTCACAATGCTATCCTCAAGCATGCATTAAACAAATGTGTAGCACGATATGGTTTCATAAGGGTCCCATAACACGTTAATTTTTTGCATCTTACTCCCCTATTGATGCTATTTTTGTAACAATTATTTCCTTGCTGTTAAATTTTGGGCTTAACCAAAAGAAAACAATCAGAAAACCCCTCTCTCTCACTCATCGAGTGTCCAGTTGTTGGCGATCAGATTTTGTTGCAAGATTAGATCTGGTTGTGTCAAACATGTATCTCAGATGACAAAGCAAGGTTCAAAAAAATCGAACACCAACATGTATCGGTAATACGGAGTTGTGTTTGAGTATACCTGATGATCCAAACTTGTCAAATAAAGCGGCTTCTGTCCGTTAGGCTCATTATCAGCTTCATATCTATAGTTTCGGTAACTTTTGGCCGAAACAGATTATGATTGCAACTAGAAATTAATCGAAAAGAGGGAATACCTGTGAATTTGGTGTTTTAGGGGAAAAAGGAAAAACAGAGAGAGGGAATAGAGAAGGAAGAAGACTTGCCTAAGAAGATCCAACAGATCCTCCTCAAAATAATAACCAAATGAAACGTTGTTCCATCAATGGTTAGGAGGTGGAAGGTTGAAAGCATAAGCCTGTGCTTTTTCTCTTTTCTGTTGAGCATGGAAACGAACATCAACATCATTTCTCTATTGAGTTTAGAACATCATTTCTCTAATGAGTTTAGAAGTCAGTTGGGTACAGGTTGGTTTGGCGAGAATAAATGTGCCGGTACGCAGAGGGTTCGGACCAAATAGTTTTAAGTGCACCTCGATGGGGCACTATGTTGAATATATAAATATAACCAAAGTACTTGAAACTATTTGGTCAAAAAACCCCTAGAGTTTGTGTCACGTTCCGCTCCTGGAAATACGACGAGCTGAGTACGTAACAACCATTCTAGACTACGCAACCTACGAATACCCTAATATCCGTATTTTCGTTTGTTGTCATTAGGTTCTAGGATAGGGTAACGGAAATAGTTCTAAGCTATTACAACATCTGAAAATGATGACTTCTAATTATACAAGGTCCACACTATAACACACCCCATAGAGTCTATACCCAATACACACATAATATACATATATTAAAGAAATGTTAAAACAGTTAAAGCCAAAATGAGGCCTTCTGTTCCAGTCTCTAGTCTTGGACTTTGGATTCTTCCATGTTGTACAATGGCAGGGTCTCATCCGGTGTTGTGTTCTCGTCTAGCGAACAAACGTTAGGTCACAAGGCATGCCAGCCCTAGACTAAGGATGGTGAAAAGTATGATAAATATGATTCGGGGATCAATGATAAAGAATTTGATTTGATGTATTTTAGAGCTAGTGTTGTAACCTAAGTTCTAATTTCTAATCCTAACAATCTGCATATCAAACACAAACGAAAATATCAAACACAAACGAAAATAACCAAGTTGTCACATCATCGCTACATGATATGCAATTTAGAGAACATCTTAAGTCAAAACAGTTGGCTGTTTTCTCAACAATAATCCCATTAAGCCGGGATTAGGTTGCTACTAAGGTTTGACACGGTGCTTAGGTCAGCCCTATATAGGCTGTGGACTAAACATATATCAATTATCAAACTTAATCGATGTCCGATCGAGTTAAGTATCTTAATCGATTCAGACTGGTTAAGTTGACTGGCTCAAGTCCATCATAGGAAAGTGAGCTAAGCCTCATCTGCGCAAGGCCTTATGAAGAATGACTAATGATCAACTTTAGTTTATTAATTATATTGCAGATTTTTCGTCTTATGTGATCCTAATGTTCTCTCTCCCCATGGTGCAATCTAGCAACCATACACAATTATATCTACACAGTCTACATATTATTATCTTGTTCAAAATAAAGTATGCGTTTCGATTCATATATATTGAGGCACGACGCGGTATGAAGACACCGTACTAGGAAAAATTTGTCGTAGCAAATAGCCTTGTATTCCAAACAATCAGACTTGAAAATTTTGTTTTCGCTTGTTGTCCGTGTCCTACACATCCAAGAGTCCAGGAGTCGACTCCTACGTGTTTTGGGTTAACGCGAGTGCCTCACTAACATAGGACAATTCAATATTTTTGAATTTTTTTGGGTGAAATTACATTTAACAGTTTTCTGATCGAGAAACTGTTCTCTCCCAGATTCAGAAAATCAGACAGACTCCTTTGTATTTCTCGATCGGAAAACAGTTCAAATACATATATGGCGACCCAGAACAACCCTTCGTGGGATTTGCAAACTATAAATCCCCATCAGTGGACAAACTCACGCTGGAATCCATAACAGGAAAAAGTAATTCAATATTATGAATTTAACGAGAGAAATTGCAAGAATTCTTACCGGAGTAGCTTGCCTTGCTATGTCGAGCAAGTACATCGAGTGCAAATGCTCCAAACACAAGACAAGATCATAATACACAAAAATTAGTAAGTTAAAATACACAAGTATGCGATACTGCGTCTTAATTGCGTCATGTGACCACTAGTAACTACAAAGATAACTTGAATTAGTTCTAAGGTCGAATTTGCATGTCTAAAATTGGTAAATGCTGAATTTGTAAAAGGGATCAAAACGAACTGAAATTCTGAATTTTTGAAATTCTGAATTTTTGAGTCTCGGGGTACTAGTACTTCGCCCTAGTGTAACACTATCCCTTTAGTACGAAAAGTCTACATCGTTCAGTCGGTTCCAGTCAAGGAGAGGGAACTTCCCTTGCCAATAGCTTGAAATACTTTGTGAGGAGGTTCATGTGAAATTAGGAATTAAAATTTCAGTTGGGAATCTTACTTTCCAAGTGTGTATCTAGAAACAATAAATTAGAATACACTGTTATATTGAGGAAACATACATTATTCCGAAATGAGTTAATTATAGTTTCATTATTTGTGCTCCTCTGCTGCCGCTGATACTTCCTCTCTTTTTTTTCTTTATTTGCATAAAGTGGCCATGATGATTTGTGAGTAAGATTTTACGATTTTGTATTTCTGACTTGTTAGGATTAAGAGGTTTGATACGCCACCATTACTGCTAGCAAAACTTTTATCCCAAATTTCAGGGGATGGCTGCATGAATCCTTTTCATTAGTTTATCTTTGATGTCATATCTTGTATAAGGTTGCCAACAAAGATTTTTTGCCCTTACTCCCTCGATCTTTGTTCCTCTTGCTCTGCCTTAGTTTCAGCAACTTCTTAGACTGTGATTTCGTTAGTCATCAGATTTGGTACTCTCTTTAGCCAGGTGACCATTTTGTTCATCTATAGTTGTTTTTATAATGGCGACGCAATGATTGCAACCATAAGATAACCTGCAGAGGAGAATAGTGGTAGACACATGACCTTTCTCCTGAGGTTGGCATCATCCCAAACTGGCTTGTTTGGTTTGCGATCAAGGGGTTTATTTGGAATTTAGGTTACTATCCTTTGGAATTTTGCGCATTTCCTTCTTGAATTTAGATGTTTTTCGTCTTAAAGTCTCATTTGGTTCTATTAATAACTTTGATCATTCCTTTGTCTTATCCATCTGATGGAAGGCATACCTAAGCCTCTTATCTCAAGTTCCAAATTCCATGAACTCATTAGCACAAAACAAACACAAACCTTGTAGCAATATTAATCATTCAAAAGTTGAAAGTTAAGAAGAATCGGGGATTTTGGAGAGTAAGGCAAGGAACTTGTATTCGTAAAAGAAAAGAAGATGCAAGAATTTGGAGAAGAAGTAGGAAGGGACTTACCTTTGGGGGCTCCTCCTCTCTTCTCCTCCTTGTCTGACTGAGCAGCACCCCAACTCCCCCTCTTCCGATCTCCTTTCTCGTCATGGCAAGGCGCCAAGCTGCGCCTCACGCTAATGGCGTGTGCCTCGAGGAGCCATTGACAAACTCTGGTTCAGAACAAATTTTCTTTAATAGGATTAGTTCAATTCAAATACATTTTAAATGAGTTTCTTTCGAATGAAATTCATGTTTAACGGGTTTGGTTTGAACCAAAGTCGTTTTTTAATGGGTTCAATTTGTGCCAGATTTATTTTAAATTGGTAAGGTTCATACGGGATTCATTTAGAACAGATCAGATTCAGATATGGACCGAAGTCATTATAAAAAGCTTGGTTTTGAGCAGCATTTATTTAGAGGATTGAGTTTGGGTTGACAGAAGTCACTTCTAATTCTAACATGACAAGAAATACGATGCTAGAAGACTGGACCAGACTCATTATAAAAATCTTGGATTCAAGCAGCAGCAGTTATATTAGATGGGTTCAGTCTGCATTGGAAGAATTCATTTCTACTTCAAGTATGACAACTGACAAGACATACAATGCTAGAAGATTGTGCATATTAAGCTGTATTTAAGAAACTATTCAAGAACTATGATGGGAAAGATTTAAATCTTTCACTCTTTTATTATGGTAAACTTTTAAAATTTTAAGTCTGATATTGTGTTACTAAAAAATATCATCATCATCGTCCAAAGCCTTCTCCCGTCAAAATGGGGATGGGGTCTGCCATGGAGCATAAGCTTCATCAAAGATTTTTGACAGTTTTACGGCCGACTATGTTGGTGCAAAATGCCTAGCCAAGCGCATGCCATAAAATAAGGGAATGAGTTGGCATATACGCAAACCTACCTTTTGGATACTCACATTAAGCTCATCAACTAAGGAGTACCTTTTAAGTTTCCCTAATAAAGAGCCTATACAAAAGTAAGATGATGCAAACTCATTATGGGGAATTGCATTAATGTCTATGACATATTAAGCCAAAGAGCAAAGGAATGACAATACCAATTGTTAAGAATGATAGGCAATATAAGTGTATTAAGAAACATGTTCAAAAAATTAGCATAGCTAGAAGGAGATTTCTAAGATGGATGTGGATGGCTGGCAATTCATTAAGAGAGACAATAAAATTGAAGGCAACTCTAACGGAGGGAGGGTGAATAGGGTTTTGTAAGTAAATTTAAGCACAATTAAGTAAATGATGAATAATTCAAAGCAAAGTGATAAGAATCAAACGCTCAATGTATTCTGGTATTCTCCACGAGGCACTCCGGTCCCGGAACTCCGTTTGGCATTAATCCACTGTCACGTCCCGACCCGGAAAATCGTTCGTCCTTGCATCGATTTATCCGAATCGTTCGTCCTCGCTTGGGCGTAATGTCGTACGAGTCTGGGGTTGCACTCGTACAAGGCAAGATGACAAGTTCTCAAATGGTTATCTTTGATTTGTGTATTAGCAGCGAAAGAAACAGAGTATACGAAATAATTCTCTTTATTGATAAATGAACTGAGGTTACAAAGGCTTTCAATAATCGAACTGATTTGCCTGATTGGCTTACAACACTCAGGTTCTCTTGCCTACAAAGAATTTTACCGTTCCATACATCATGTCTTCTATATCTCGGCCGTATCATCCTGTTGCAAGTCCGAGCGTCAATGCGGTCGTACGCCTCAAAATGCTACGACATTCCATGCCTCAGCGCGTTTAAGCGAAGCTACGCCGCGAGCAGATCATACCCTGAACCTGCAAACAATCTGGTGGAGGATTAGTACTAATCCTCTCGCGTACTGATAAGATCCATTGTGCTAAACCGACATTAAATAATGTATTGATTCACGCAGCATACAAATTAGTGATCTTTCTATATTGCCTTTGGATATGTTTCATGGCATATTCGAAGCAGTAAATTATGTTATCATGGCAAGCATGTTATGTTTGATTCATATAAGCAAGCCAGCAGCATATAGCAATTTCGTGTTTGTTTTGTGGTACGATTTCTTACCAACATCGACGCACTCATCCTTGCCCGATGCAAGGTGAATACGCCTACCATCTTTCTTCGTCATGTTATAAGTGATCTTGTGCAGGATCTCTGTGTGCCTGCACTTTCAACCCGTCGTTCCTTAACTATATGAAGGCCACTGGCTTTAACACCACAATGGACATATCAATGGTACGAACGGTGACTACTTCAGCCTGGGGTGCTAATCCCACGCCCTGAAGTACTCCCGAACAATACCGATATTTGTGGCAATCCATTTCAATGGTAGGTCGCAAGCCTATCAGATTGAAATACCCCACACAATATCCATCTCAAATTTCCTTTCTAGATCGAACGGTCCCGACATTTTCGGCCTACCACGTTCGAGGGATAATAAACTTGTGCACAAGTTGTCCGTGACCATGCAACGCGTCAAACTCATACAACCAAGCAATTCGCCTATCTCTATTTCCATTGGCACAATGTCCCAACTCAATGTTCATCAACGAACGCCTCGAAGGCCATAAACATTTCGAGGCACCATGCCACTTTCGACAGTTCCGTCATATTCATGCCATAACTGTTCTCTTCGCAAGGAAGCCATCCTTATGATTCTCGTGCACGTACGCACGTTTTGACACATTTATTCTCTTTTCTTCGAGTCGTGCATTTGATGCACGCCTCGATACCGTATTTCCATGTTCTATGCCTTAGTGTTCACGATGTATGTTCCTTCCCTCCGACTCGTGCACTGAGGCACGTCTCGATAGGACATTTAATGTTCTATAGCTTGTGCACTGAGGCACTCGTGCCGATATAGTCTATCAATGTACTAGCCTTCTCACTCGTGCGCAGGGGCACGAATGACTTATGCACTGAGACACTCGTCGATACAGTTATCCCATGTTCTTATGGCTTACGCACCGAGGCGCTCGCCTTTGCGATATTTTGATGTTCAATAGCGACTCGTACATTTGATGTACGTTTTATTTCAATTGTTCTATCTAGTGTTCGACACGCACTACGATTTCCTTCCTTCGAGCCACGTCCGTGGTCTCGATAGGTTAACTTAGCATACAATGGTTCATTTTATTTATACATGAAGGAGTAGGAAAGAAGGGTCAAAATTCTTCCACCTTAAACCATACACCTTGTCGTTTTGCCGAGCCGATACGGCTCGATTTCATTACTTTGTTGCACGACCAACTATTCTGACTTAGCCATTCGAGCACTTCGTGCTTCGTTGAATTATCCGACCGATTTGGCTTACCGTGCCTATGCCTCAGTCCGTTGCGAGGCGACGATTTGGTTTTGCGGACACCATTGCAAATAACACAAAATGTCAACCTCTTATATTTTAGCGTAAACGTATAGCGTGCACATGAAACCAACTAAAATCAATATTCGTTCGAATCGGACTTATGCGTTGCATCGATTCGATTTCTTAGAATCTTCGAACCGACTCAATGCTTTCTCGGACCAACTTAATACTTGCATTGATCTTACTCGATGCATTCCTCGGGTCAGCGTAACTCTTTGCATCGATTCGCATCGATACGTATTTCGGGTCAGAGCAACTCTTCGAGTAAATGACTCAGCATAATGCACCGTGTGGAGCGGGACATTACACACTATATGAGAAATGATTATAAGGTAAGCTTTGATTCGGAGATCTCATCAACTTCTAGATGTAAGTTTGATCCGAAGGTTTGCCAACTTCAACCACGAGATTTGATGCGAAGGCTTGTTGACTTCGACGTCTAATAGAAGAAACGTGTGATCTCCTTATAACAAGTGAAGATCTCAAATACAACTCTTGAAATAGCTCTAGCACAAGGAGTAAATGGCAATTGAAAGCTCATGTATTTGTAGAGGTTTGGTGTAGGTAGGATGCAAATAAAAGCTCAAGAGGTGAGTAATGAAGGGGTAGTATCTCCTATTTATAACTCACCAAACAACTAAGGGAAATCAGGTCGTTACTATGCAGAATGACATATTGTCGATATGCCTTTTTGCACAACAACGGTTGCAAAGGTGATTACAGTATAAATAAAACACAACGGGATGCCGACAATGTGCTACCGATGTGCCGTTTTGTGCTCACTAAGTTTGCAGAAACTTGTTGGACAAAAATTGCATTTGTAAGTATTTCGACGGCATACCGGCAGTGTGCTACCGTTATGTTGTTTTGTGCTCACTTAGCATGCAAAACTTGCGGGAAGGAATTGACGTTTTTAAGCATACCGACGGTGTCTTCGACATGCTGTTGGGTAGGAAAAATATAAAAATTGAGGGTATCAGCGGAAAGTTTGGGGAAAATATTTGGGGGGGTTTTGTGGGTTAATTCTAAGGGTTCCTAGGTTCGAATTTGTGCTTTCAATTGCCCAACTCTTATGTTACATACTTTGCCTAACTCAACAAAAGTGAAGATAAGTACAATTTTACATGAGTATCTTCATCTCGTTTAGCGTAGCTTCTTATGTTTCTTCCGTCTTGTTTCTAGTGTACATCTATCTTGTTTGTATTAGAGTAAATGCTTTCTGGTTTGGCTCATGGCTCCGTTATTTGCTAGAGAATAATATTAATAGCATAATACGCATTACTGTTTCTTAATTGTCATTATCAAAGTCTAATCCTGGGCCAACAACCGCCCCAAAATAATGAAAATATGAACATATTTGAATTTAGGTATGATAATTAAAAGCTCTCCCTCAACATATGCAACATTATATCTCCCTCTTTGTCACTTAAAATAAAATAGAGGTATCGGAAGGGTATCCGATAATTGCCCCTGAATATATAAAACAAGTAACAAGGGCACAAAAGCATGAAGAAGAAGTAGATATATGGTAACTATAGAACATAAGAGTCATACGAAAAGTGCCAAAAAACCAAACAATAATAAAACATAATACCACACTAGTCTTCAGAAACTAATCATAGAGACAAATAACTAACGGAAAGCTCCAACAAGCCGAGTCCAAATGAACTAAACACCAAGAGCCGCCAACTACGGTACAGGATCATCGCCCATAGTAGCATCGCCCATCTCATCATCATCAGCAACATGAGGAACAAGAATATAGGGATCGACTCCACCCGTCTCATCACCCCAACGAGGCCCATGAACCTAGGGGTTGCATAGAGCCGGATCCATAAGCTCCTGAATACTAGTTAGCCAGCTGAGAGGTGTAGTAAAAGAGGTTGGCTTGGCTGCGACCTAGAAGTTCGTACCCACGAACATAGTCCTGCAGATCCTCAGTCACTTACTGAGACATGACCTCAGGAATGTGCCGCTCAGAGGCAAGGACACAGGAGCTTATATGATCCGTGAGTAAACGAGGCTGGGGTAGGCTGAGCAAGAGTAGGAGCAGGAGTATCGATAGAAGGCGCAACGGCAAGAGAAGAAGATAAAAAAGATACCAACAACAGATTTGGCATGTTGACCAAAGGGAAGAGGACGATCCAGACGGTCAGCGGCCAGTCAGATCAACCTCACAGTGCTCCGGAATGCAAGTGACAAACTTGCCATAAGATAAGGATCTCTTGCGCTCCTCATAACAGCTGATCATGATACGAAGAATGGTGGTAGGAAGGCTAAAAGGGATGTTATTTTTCCTTTAAAATTCCTTACCCACATTTTTCCATCCCTTCCCAAACACCATCACTTCTGATTTTTCCCTTTTAGCCTTCCACCCATTTTCTCCCTTCCCAAACACTATGTTAGGGGTTTGTGGGTTAGTTAAGGCTTCCTAGGTTCAAGTTTGTGCTTCCAATTGCCCTTACTTCTCTTATGTTACATACTTTGTCTAACTCAACAAATGTGTAGATAAAAACAATTTTTTAATTCTCTTATGTTATATACTGTGCCCAATTCAACAAAAGTGTAGATAAATACAATTTTACACGAGTATGTTCATGGTATCTTGATCTCGCTTTTGAATAGCGTAGCTCCTCCATGATTCTTCCATCTTGTTTCCATTTTATAATCGGCTTGTTTGTGTTAGAGTAAAGGTTTTGCGTTTTTGCTCATGGCTCTCCATCATTTGCTATAGGATCATGTTAGTAGCATAATACACAATTGTTTCTTAATTGTCATGATCAAAATCTAACCCCATATTGGGCCAACAAAAATGAGTGTGTTTATGGAAAGTTGGAGGTGGCTCCAACGAAGGACAAGTTTAGAGAAAATCATCTCAAGTGATTTACACATGCACAATGTAGACCAGTAGATGCTGCATTCTGCAGTAAGGAAGAGTAATAAGATAGTAGGTAAAGGAGCCGCTAGGATTAAAGGTAGACCTAAACGAAATGGATTGCATTTTTAAAGGATTTTGTTTTTTTGTTATAGAGGACATGGCCCTTAAGAGAGCTTACTGGAAGAAAAGAAAATTCAAACAGCTGACCCAAAATTTGGGATAAAGGCTTTGTTGTTGTGATATTACCTAGATTAATACCAAACTATATACATATTGTAGAAATTTATACCTAAAGTATAGACTATTTTTCTTCTAAATATAAAAAAATGCCAAGGCCCGCCATTCCAATTGAAAACTGGATATCCATACCCAAACCATCTAAATCAAACTCGGTACTGGTGTTCATAGAATTTGTAAACCGAGTTTTGGAACCTTGCAGCAAAGCCCTTGTCATATTTGCACATCCAGAGCTGGTCTACCCCCCCTTGGAAAAGGGAGTGGTATTCTTGTCATGTTATTATGTTCTGTCTAAAATTTTGCGACGGGGGATAAATGTTGACAATACAAGTAGGGTACCCTGCAAAACTCGTCTTAGGGGCTGTGTCTCGTGTCTTTTCTGTGTTGTGTTGTGTTATGTTGTATTGGTGTCCATGCAACAATGATCCTCGGTGTTTCCTGTAGTTTCCTGTTCCCATAATGCCGTACTCATAGAGAGGTCATTTTGACTGGAAGAACCTAAAAGGAAGCAGGGTCGAGAGTAATTGTTGTATTGTTCTTTGTCTCTCTTTTCTTTCTTCAACCTACTGTTTGCATGTTTCACATGCACGTTATTCACTCATGTATTTTAATTGGTCAAACATGTTGAACTTATATGTTTTTTTTTTCTTTTCTTGCAGGCATGCACAAATATTATCGTGCCTATTGTGTCTAATGAGCATCGACATTAAACTATAGTTTATGTCGTGTTATGTGCTATTGGCTCCTTCTGTTTGTCTACTTTGCATCTTGATCTGTTTGTGAAGTCGACCTTTCATTTTTCGTGTATTCCTACCATATTGATCTAGTTGTTGTGGCCTAATAAAAGTTGCCATGGGTTATTTTGTTTTTAGGAATTCTAAAATTCCATTTATCCTCTTTTGTGTCAATTTTAAACTGTAAATTAGTATCTTCTCGTCTCATAGTTTTTATTCCTTCTCTTTTCTGCTTATACCCTAAAATCCATTTTCGCTTAAAAAGTTTGCGTTTGTAACTCAGTATTAGAGTAGAGGTTTGAGGTGGGGTATTTTGATGCCTGCTGCTTTGAGTTGTGAGCATATCTGGTGCTGATTCCAGACAGCTGTTGACTAAGTGAACAACTTTATATTTCTTTGCCGTGACTGCTGCATGGTCATATACTTCTTATTCATGCCGGTTCTACTTTAATCTATCATTTTCTGTGTTCTGTTTTTTTTTTACTGGAAACTGTATTGATATGTTCGTGTATATTGATTTGGCCTGTTTTTCAAGATTTTTTTATTTTGTTGATCCCATATCTGTCTGTATCATTTAGGTATTGTAGTTTGATTGAGCTCATTCTGATAAAAGCTATGGTCTTGTATTTAGATGAAAATAGTAGGAGTTGTTTTGTGATGAACTTTCATTGTTTTATTTGTGCTAAATGCATAGTATCTAATGATAATGTTATCTACAGACTATAGCTACTGTTTGCATGTTTTTGGCGGGAAAAGTTGAAGAAACTCCTCGTCCTTTAAAGGATGTCATTCTTGTTTCTTATGAAATTATCAACAAGAAGGATCCTGCTGCTGTCCAGAGAATCAAACAGAAGGTAATGCATTGAGTTATTGATTTATACTCGGTTATAAACCTGTGAATGCTTTGTTTTCTGGGCTCAAACTGTGTTAGTCTTATGCTTGCATTGTTTTCTGATTAAGTTTATACATTATTAGATTCAAATTGGTAGTAATGGATGTAAAGTTATCTTCCATGGGAAATTACTTTAGTTGCATTGACAAAATTATTTGCGTCATTAAAGTGTTTGCATTTTTGTGATATCTAATATGCAAGATATATAGCTCGCTTTGTTGCAACTAAATTGTAACTCTTTAGTGAATTGACACCTTTAAGATGAATGAAATCTTTACTCAATATTTCACAGTATAGTAGGAATTTATCATGAATTCATCATCTTATCAAAAGATGGGTCAGAGTGTTTGGCAATTAAGAAACATGTCAAAAAATTGTGCTTAGCTAAAATGAGAAGGCTAATATGGATGTGTGGCAATGAGTTGAAAGAAAAGATAAGCAATGAGTATATTTGGGGGAAGTTGGAAGTGCCAATTGGGGATAAGACGAGAGGATCATTTGAGGTTGTTGGGACATGTAGAAAGGAGACTAATATATGCACTAGTTAGGATTGATAGGATCTTAGTTGAAGGAGCTTGTAGAACTAGTATATGCCTAAATGAACTTCGACTGAGGATGTATAGAAGGGTATGGTATTTGGTAATGTTACAGAGGGCAAGCCCTGAAACAGAGCTGAATGGAAGAAAAAGGTTCAAATAGATGAACACGAAAGTTTCTGTTAAATCTCTTTTTGTTGTTAATTTGTTATCTTATCAGAACATTACAATTTTTTGTTAGAAGTTATGATCTGATCTCTTTTTTAGATTCTCACCAAATCAATCCTAAATTTCCACCGCTGTATAGCCGATACCATTTTGTTCTCAGAGGAGTACTAATGGTCTAACATTCCATTGGAATTGCCTTGGTAATGATACGAGTGGCAATTATATCTTCATTTGGGTTTTCTTTCTTCTCCACGTGATTTCACAATCTTTAGAAGAGTTTCACAATATCTTTTATTAGGATTACTTTTGGTAACATATTACAGCGATTATTCAATGTCCGCAGGAAGTGTATGAACAGCAGAAAGAGCTTATCTTACTTGGGGAGCGGGTAGTACTAGCAACCCTTGGTTTTGATCTTAATGTGCACCATCCATATAAACCTCTTGTCGAAGCAATAAAGAAATTCAAAGTTGCTCAAAATGCTCTTGCACAAGTTGCTTGGAATTTTGTTAATGATGGGTATGCCAAAGCTACCATTTTAGTTTTTTTTTTCCAATTTTGAATTTAAATAATGTGTATTTACTACACATGGAAAGGAGTATGCAGGCTACGAACTTCACTCTGCCTGCAATTTAAGCCCCACCATATTGCTGCTGGGGCCATCTTTTTGGCTGCAAAGTTCTTGAAGGTGAAGCTTCCATCTGATGGTGATAAAGTCTGGTGGCAAGAATTTGATGTTACCCCACGACAATTGGAAGGTTTCCATCTCCGTTTGCTTCCCTTTTACATTTACATATGTTTATGTCTTTTTTTAAATTTATTGTTTTTTAATCCTTTTTGCTTCTCGCATCTTTTCCATTGTCAAAATTTGGGGTAAAGCTTTTAAACGCCAAGTTCTTAATGCAAATTATAGAGGCAGATAATAACTGCTGTGCTATTTCAGCAACTTCATAAGTTGCATATCAGAGAACTTGGCACCTGTTTTTCATCTTGCCAAAATATCCTCCCCATTTTAAAAGCCATCTTAATTTCTAATGTTAAATTTTCACGTGACAATTATATAGCTGAACACCTTGAGCATATTCAGACAGATTTATTTGAGTCTACAAATAATTTAACATGTTGGCTATAGTCAAAACCTAATAAGTATACAAGACCCACCTGAACGTTAGTAGATATGCAGTAAAGAATACTTGTTTCCTTTATTTCCTATGGATTATGTTTAATTTCAAATGGAGTAGGGAAAGGAGAGGAAATTGAGATAAACCAATTGCTCTTTTCTTTACTCGTGGAATTAATTAAAAGAGAACACAAATATGTTCATTTTTTTACGATCTGGAAACTTTTCCCATTTGAAGCCCAGTAAAATGAAGAATAATCCAGCATACATTTCACTTGGCTCTCTCTGTTCCCTTTCCTTCAATTCTATTCTCTGCAACCGAAGAGACATCCTAAAGAATTTTTTTCCTCTTCCACAGCTGTTATTATGTATCCAAGATTGTTTGTTGTATCTTTTTTCATTTCTTGCTACCCAAGAACTTTATTTTCTTTTTCCACAGATGTTATTGTTGTATTCAAGATATTTTTCGTCATCTTTTTTTCATTTCTTGCTACCCTTACTAATTATAAAATCGAGACTAGTAGTGTTGAATATATTTTCCCCAAGGAAAGTGAGTATAAGCTTTAGCTGATCTTATATCAGGTGTTGAATGGTCATGCTCCTTTCCAAATCACTTCACAATAGTATGTAGCTTTAGTTAACCTGATATAGCAGTAATTGTCAACATGTTTCAGACCAGACATATTTAGCAGTACTCTTCCATTTAACAATCTAAATTCTTGCTTTTACTCTACGGCCGCTACCCAAATTTATGTATACCTTAGCTGTTGATATGTTATGCCTGCAGAGGTTAGCAATCAAATGTTGGAATTATACGAACAGAACCGTGCAATGGCATCTCATGGAAATGAAGCAGAAGGGAGCTCTGCCAGCGGGGCCAATCATCGTGCCCCTCCGAAAGCCCTACCTACTGAGGAGACACCTTCACAGCATGGAGTCCAGGCAAACTCATCTATTGGAGATGGGCCGGATCAACTGCTCAAAGATAAGCAAATTGGAAACCAGAAAATTGTTCCAAATGAAAGTTACGACCACGGACTAGGTGATAAAAAAGTTGAAGGGGGTACTAAGGATCGCCGGCACCATGAACCAGGTAATATCATGGAATCTCTTCCTAGTAGGTCTGCTCATGAGTCTGAACGCTCAATTGAGGAGCCAGGTGGAACTTCTGAAACAAGAGAGAAGAATTCTGGGCACAACGAAGGCTCAAAAGTCTACTCTCCGTTGGATGCTATAAAAAAGCTTGACAAGGACAAGCTCAAAGCAGCACTAGAGAAACGGAGGAAAGCACGAGGTGAGGTAGCCAGAAAGATAGATGTGATGGATGATGACGACCTCATAGAAAGGGAACTGGAAAATGGTATTGAGATAGCAGCCGAGGATGACAAGGGAAAACAGGACAGGAGGCATGGCTGGTCTAAACCTTTGTACAGGAAAGAGCCTCAGAACCAAGATCACGGCACTGAGAATGGAGATTTTGGAATTGAGAATGCTGAAGAAGGGGAGTTCCAGTCTCCTCCAGACCTTGCCAATCGAAAGAGAAAGGCAGCCAGCCCTTCAGGTAAAGATGGATATGATCACCAGAACTATCGTCCGCCATCCTCAAAGCACCGAGATGTTGATGATTCACGGGGGATGGGACGTCTGGAACGAGTCGAGCGGGATCATAAAAGGCTGCGGCAGGAAAATCATGTGTGATGAGTAAGAATTATAAGTTTGAAAAGTTTTTATATGTACGATGGTTGCTATGAATTGTAGCCTAGGATGGGCATAGTGCATCTGATCCTGGACTATGATTATGTTTAGCAGGTTAAGAGGCAAGTTCTGAATTGATTACCAGAGGTCCTGGGAGAAAGCTAAAAGACTAGTGGCACTAGCAGGCAACCGCGTTTTGTAAGTTTATGAGTGTATAATTGTATCGTCTCACATTTATTTGTGAAACAATAGCCGTTAGGAGGAAAAGTGGGACTTCGATGAGCACAGAGGGACATAAAACTGCAAATGAACAGATTGAGCAACATGGTGGCTCCGATTCAGTCTTGTTGTTTCAGTCTGCCATTTCCATCTCGTCTCGATTATGCATTTTAATATTTATGACGAGGGGCTTTAGACAGTTCAATTATGTTCAATTTGTCATATTTTACATTAAAAAACAAATAGGCAGGTGTTGCAGGCTGCTTTTATAGGAACAATATGTACTCTTCTTAATGTTTCAGACCTGAGGGAGGTGAAAATACATTGGTGACTGGTGACTTGAGCTGTTCTTTTGTAGCTGACATTGAATTTGGAGAAACTTGTTCAAGGGATGTGTTTGATGAATTCTGACATTATTAATAAGGACTGGTGCCTGTGACAAACTTTTAAGCCCTTTCTGAAGGACTGGTCTTTAGGCTACAATCCCTTAAGATTGTGATTTCCTGCCTTCAGTTTCTAAAGTTGGTTTTTTATTTTGCTTTCTTTCTTGCAGTCTTGGAATGTTATCTATTGTTGAATTGCTCCAAAATCCCAAGTATCAGGCCTTTCACCAAATTGCCATTGAGTCTGTTGAAGAAAGCCTTCCAGCCGTATGCTTGCCCAATGTCATTAGCCTTTTTTTTCGTTCGTACTGGAATTAATTCTAGTCACCGTTGGAATTTAACCTGAATTAGTAGATCACACTGATTTTGAGTGGATCCCAAAAAAACTGTGCTCTCAACCCCTTTTGGTATGTGGGGACATGTATAACTTTAGAGTTTTGTTGCTGCACGTTGTTTCAAAGAATGAATCTGGATATTGTTTTAGGCCACGTTTGGTTCGCAGAATTGGAGCCTTGGGAAGGAAGGTGATTCTGGTTTACGGAATCATCGGATTGGAAAAGGAAAGTGATTACTTTCCTATGCTTGGGTGTCAAAAGAATTCAGAAGGAAAGGAAATTGATTTCCAATGGAAGAAAAATTAGGGGAGAAAGTGATCCCATACATCCAAGCAAGGAATCACTTTTTCACATTGAAATATTCACTTTTCTTTCCAAATTTTTTGGCATTTCCAAACATTGGAAAGGAAAATAAATGAGAATTATAATTTTTCAAAGGAAAAGAAATGTCATGGAATTGATTTACTTTCCCTTCCATTCCGCGAACTAAATGAGACCTAAGGATTCACTTGTTCTCTCAATTTTTTTGGTTTTTCCAAACACCGGAAACAAAATTGATTGGAATTATAATTTCTCAATAGAAAAGAAATATCATAGAATTAATTCCCTTTCATTTCTTTTCCGCGAACCGAACGAGGCCTTAAGGGCATGTTTGGGTCAGTGTTAACTCCAAGGAAGTATGAAAGTAACAAGTACCAATGAAATATGAAAGTAACACTTGTATTTGCTATGCATATGTACTTTATTTTGAGTTGCCATTAGTGTTTGGTTATATATCATTTTGTCCCCCTGTAACTGTCCAATTTTATGGGTTTTTTGCTTGGATAAAACTTTCTATATTCACCGTAGGGGTGCAACTCGGGCGGGTTGGGTCGGGTTTGAGGTCAACCCGAGCCCAACCCGATAGATCATAAGCCTAGTCCAAGCCCAAGTCCGATCCGACTTCGGGTTCAACATATGAAGCCCAAGACCAAGTCCGGAGGATCGGGTTGGGCTCGGGTTGGGTCGGGCCCATCGGGTTTATCGGACTCTAATATGATATTTGAAATAATTTTAAACAAGAGTAATATTAAATGCATAATCAAATAGCAATCAAGCCTCAATCATTACAAAATAAAACTGAAATGGAATTTAGGACAAGGAATTGAAGAGTTCGGGTGAAAAAAATTATAGTTTAAACTTTTTATTTAAATAGTATGAAACAATATATATATAAATTATATGTATGTCGGGTTTCGGGTTCTTCGGGTTACCCAACACATGAACCCAAGTCCAATCCGATTTTTGATCGGGTTCAAATATTTTAACCCGAGTCCAAACCCGAACCCGAATATCTTCAACCCTAACCCAACCCATTAACGGGTTTATCCGATCGGGTTCGGGTTTAGCCCACCCGAGTTGCACCCCTAATTCACCGAGTTACGAGGATAAAAAAACTCTCAGCAACAAAACCTTCATATCTACCGAGTTGCAACGAGTTCTTTTCTAAATGGGTTTTAAGTGAAAATTGCAAAAGGGAGGGGGACAGAAAATTGGATTTTGTCAGATGTCCTTCACTTTCAACCCACTTGCAACGCTAATCAAATGTTGAAAGTGGTTTATGGTGGATGCATATGCAAATAAAGTAAGACTTTTATCTTACTTTTAACCCACCTACATAGGGGTGAGCATTTCACGGTTTTAAACCGAAATAGTGATTTGTTTTGGGTTTTTACACTATGGTTTTAGTTTTTGAAGTTTCCATTTTTCGGCTCTGAATTCAGGTTTGAAATTTGGGACCCGAACGAAAAATCGAATTATAGATATTTGTGATTTTTTGTAAGTTTTTTTTATGATCTCTGCTATTTCTATTTTTTTTTAAATTTATGATTTGTCCTCTCATCTATTCCAACCTTATCTTCAATTTATTTTTCAGTTGAAGATAATAGCTTTGTTTTAAAACCCTCAATGGTGGTCATTTTATTTCTTTATTCTTTCTGATTTCCAATTTTAGCTGAACCAGTCAAAATCTTCTCTATAATATATACTTTTATATTTTGATTTTTTAGATTATTTTTTTTGCTAAATTATGAACAAAAATTGTCATTTTTCAATGTACTTGATTTTCTTTTAGTTAATTTTGGCAAAAGTTCAATCCATCAAGAAAAGTTCAATCCAACCGAAATAACCGAACCGAAATTTAATACGCTTAGGTTCAGTTCGGTTTGTGTGAAAAGTCGATTCGGTTCGATCGATTTTGAAGTACATTTTTTCTCAAAGTCGGTTCAGTTTGAACTGAAACGAATTAATGCTCAGCCGTACACCTAGACCATACTAAACAGGCAGGTGCATAAAAATCTGGATAATCTGAGAAATCCAAAAGGACAAAGAAAAGAAAAATAAAATAAAAATACTAATATATTCTACTATATAATAGGAAAACTTGTTGGTGAAACTTTTGAATTCCAAAAATATCCTCGAGTATTTTATAAACATGATGTTATTATGTCAACTTAAATGTCATTTATGTTTAAGAGTCAAAGCAATAAAGTTTGCATGCTATGAAGTTTTCTTTTTTCCATACAACTTTCATGTTCAATGGTAATAAATTTTTCTATTCTTATCATTTTTTAAAAGTTATTATTCTCAATAGAAAATTTTTTTTTTTAAAGAACAAAATTCCAACTTCGAATTTCTTGGCATTGTAAAAAGAAAGCACACACACATAAATAATCACCTGAAAAAGACGGAAAGACAACAACCGACCTTATGATACTTGCAAAGCACGTACATGTAGACTAGTACTAATAATTTGATCATTGCATAATTAAGTTGGATTCAAGGAAAAACTTAACTGGATCCGAACCGATTGCAACCCGTTACTACTACTATTCAGTATTCACCTTATTCTTAGAAGTTTCTGGAGAGCTCTCTCCCCTTCTCCTGACCCCTTCCCCAAGCAAGTTAGAAACATACCGAACCTCCCAATATATAAGCTTCTGCCCCTAAAATATCTCCTCTTCCTCCTGCTGCTGCTGCTTTTTTTTTTTTTTTTTCCTTCCTTTTCTTCTTTCAGGTGCGAACTCTTCTATTCCTCTCTTCTTCTTCTTCTTCTCCTTCTTCTTTCTAACAAAAATTTCCCATTTCTTCATAATTATATACTTCTCAACTGCTAAGAAATCTGTGATTATACTATTCGGTTGATTTGCGCCGAAAGTTATTGCTTATTGTGGAAGAATTTGATACAATTAGTATAAGTTGGATTGTATCTCGTCTCTAGAAGTGGGTGACAATGGAGTTGGTAATTTAGTCCCACGTCATGTCGATGTATATATAATTGGAATTGGTTCGTGCCTTACCTGAGAATTCCCTTTTTTTAAGGTATATGGGCTCAGTATAATATCGCACCTCATGGGCCTAACTCCCGTTCGGGTCGCACCGTGTTCCCAATATTAGTAAGTATTGTTGGACGAGACGTTGAGACCTTTCAACTGTCTTGTCTTGCCAAGCAACTATAGAGATGTTGCACCTGTTAGAAGTAGTATAAGAGGTCTAACTGGGTTGGGGTCCATCGAAGATTTTGTACTCGGACAACAATTTAGAGATCAACCAAACCAGGTAGTAGATCTGGTTAGATGCAGTATAATTTTCTAGGGCTATTTTCGTCTTTTATTTTAATTGTCTTTGTTATAGAATGTTTGTAAAACATGATACGGTAGCAAACTATGTAGGCATGGAGATGGAGAGAGAGAGGAGAAGAGGGTGGGCTTCTAGTTGGTTGCCACGTGGACCTGCGGTTGCGTCCACGGTCACTAACCTTGGACAAAATATCATTTTCCTAAGAATAATTAAAAAAATTACATACAATTTTATATTAGTAATTAAAAAAATGTGGGGCCCCACTTCGCTACCATGTAGCTATGTACTTGGAATAACCAACATGTACAAATATTTATAACCTAGATGATTACAATAAAAGGCTAAAGTAACTCTTGAAAAATAATACTAAATCTAACCAAATTTAATATTTGGTTGATCTCTGACTTGGTGTACATGTACATAATCTTTCTTAGATCCAACTGTTTATACAACCAGTTGAACTCTTATACTTCTACAATACCTATTTCAGTGTGTCCTAGTTTCCGAGCGTCCGAGTTATGTCAGATATGTGTCCGATGCGATATGGCACACATTTTTGGAGTGTCAATGCTACCTAGTTAATCATACATTTCTACACTCAGCCTCTATAGAAATCTATAATTAACCTCTCTTTGGTGGTTAATCTAGGAGTTTGGCACAAGTCTCAGGCAGAAAATAATACACTAATATTTCTCCAATTACACTCCTCATGGCTTCAGAGTATTTTATCCTTGTCGTATCCAAGCGCTTGATCTCTTCATGTGTTCTGACTACTGTCGTTGTGCATTGCATTGCTATTGTGAGATCATTAAATCTGATTGCCTCAAGTTCACCGTCTCTTGCTCTCTATTATGTTCTTTTTCAGCCAGTAGACTTGGTTCTCTTTTGTTGGCGATATTGAAGACTTCTCGCAATGGACTTTCCTCGACTACTTTGATTTCGTCAACTCCCACTTTCTTGGCAGGGAATATGAAGGGTCGATTTTCGGATGACTTTTAAATAATTTTGTGGTTCCCAAAATCATTTGATTTGGGAAAGTCCGTTTCTCGGGCTCTCCACTCCGAGGACAAGTTTATCTATATATTAAAAAAAACTTTGCGAACAAGTTTATTCACATTGAATAGAACCTTTCTGCCTCCTGTAATCCCCTTTATCCCAAATGGAAGGGGGAGGATGATCAAATTATCATGGGAAAAATTATATAATATATGAACTAGCACAAATATGACAAAAGAAAGAAAATAACTAAGCTAGTAGTATAATAACAATATGCATAACTAGAGTTAGACAAAAAATAATATGAACTATACTATGATGATGACATGCATATCTAGAATATAATAATACAATGGAAAACTAGTAGGGAAGGCAATATCAAGAAGAAGATCAATATGTGTACAATGTGCTTTAAAATACTGGCTTTTTGCATGTGGACAGCCATAGGATATACGACAATCGATACGTACGGTGCATGACTTCTGTCATTCGAGATTAGATAATTTTATGGAGTTTAAACAATTCGTGTGACCATATGCATACTAATTGTATTTTTCCATCCATCTCTCACTACTAAACATGATCATGATAACATTGAAAGATGAACATTGATAAGCACGAATCAGTAAATGAAAAGTAGGGAAACAATATCGGGACAACACTCTCTCCCATGCAAAAAGTTATGGAAACAATGTGAATCATTGTATCTTCTTGAGTTAATATGCAATACTAGCAATATAAGATAAAGGTAATACAAAATGCTAGAACATGCACTTGCATGTTTACCGCAACTGAACGAAGGTGACTAAACCACGATCTATGAAAGTATGAACTACCTAAAGTTATCCTCGAGCTATCAAATCACATGCATCACCGAAATCCACAAGCAAAGTCAATTAGGATTCTATATTAGGCATGTAGGTTATTTTTTGACTAAATTAACTAGGTTGCTTCTTAGACAAGTTATCTAGATTATTTTATTCATTTTAAAATTTGAATTATTGAATTAAAACATGAAGGTTTAGAGTTCACCTCGAAAATTGGGATCAGAACGGTTGTGGCACGCAAAATGGTGCATGAAGTTAACAAACAATCAACATCTGAGAAAATCAAGATCAATTTCGGCAAGATCGAACATTTTGGCACCATGAGTTCGTTGGAATCCACGGATCACCAATCAGACGCACAGGTCACGGGATAACGCACTGGCACGAAAGGATACAAGAAACATGGTGAAACGATCTATCAAACAAATGAATGAAACTTGAGATTCTTGAAGGAAATTTTACCATGCGTGCGAGAGAGAAAACGGATCGAAGACCCAACGGTCGGATCTTTCGCAATCGCTAGAAGATTAAAACTAGATAATCGGCGTTATCGGGGCACGTACATGATGCACGAACGCAATGTCAAGGATCTAACAGTCCAGATTAATCTAAACATAAAGACGAAGAATTTAGGTTTGAGGTCGATCGGGTGTTGGACGACGAAGACATGACTTAAAGTCAAACGTACTGTTGGATACGATATGGACACGCCGGTCAAACATTGTCGTGGTCGCACGGTTTCTTCGAAGGTGACTGCTACAAAGTCTATATCGTGTCCTGTCTTGCACGGGGTGTTGGGACGTCGTGGAGGATTGAGAGAAATCTCTCATTGAAGGATTTTGGTAGGGGACGTCGTGGAGGATTGAGAGAAACCTCTCGTTGAAGGATTTTGGTAGGGGAGTCGATTGATGGTTGTTTGGTAGATTTTGGAGAGCTCACGTGGAGGACACAACCATGGATACGAAGTGGCAGGTTAGGGTTTTGTAGCAGAATGCAGCTACTGCTACTTCTACTTATATAGGTAAGTGAACTGGTCGAATCGGGTTTTGAGCGAGCGGGACGTTTAGAGGCAGTGGAAAATATCGATGGACGAGATTAAATAACTCTTAGGATTCATTGATTTAAGTCGGTGGATCGGGTTGGGTTTATTCTGAACGGGTTCGATCTAGCGGTCGACTCTTATTCCCGCTAGATCGAACGGTCACGATTTGTAACTTAATCCATGGGTATGGATCCGGATTTGCCTTAGCAGGTCTGCATTGGATCTGCTAGATTATTAATTAGAAAAACAATTTATAAATTATGAAAATAGTTTTAATTATTTATTTAATTCTAAATTTGGTTTAGGCCTTCTAAAAATACCAAACAAATCAGAAAATTTTCCTAATAATTCCAGAAAATATTATGGGCTATTAGAACCCTAGTTGCCAAGTTTCATGAGATTATGTACGGTTTTCCAATGTTAATTCCTAGAAGTTGCTAGAAATTTGTTTTCCTAACGTTTTTTCGACTTTCAGTTATCAGAAAAAAAACTAAAAAATACAATAAATTGCTAAAATTAGGTGGAGTTATTTTAGACTATTCTAAGGCTTTATGAAGTGTTAGACAGGTAAGGCTTTATGAAAAGTTTTCCTCGTCTATATTGTTCGTTTATCATTTCTACGGCTATAGGGACGTCTCCCGGTCCCTTTGATTGGTTCCTCAATTTCAAGCTTCTAGGGTTACTTAGCATTTCTCGGGAAGCAAATGCTACACACACAGTGAATGCTGCCACTTGCTATTCATGCTTAGCAGCTTAGGGCGTTTGCTTGTTGCGAAAAGTCTCAGGGGCATCCTAAAATTTGGTATATGCCTATGAATGGATATGGGCACATGGATTCAACAGTGTGATTTATAGTTTGCATCTGTGGAAGTCATGTACAAAGACGGTTGAGACTTGGAGACTGGTTGCATTTTGTTGTTGTTGTTGTTGTGCTTTTAACATGAAAGATGAGGATCTCTTCGAGTTGAAGATTGGACGTCAAAGTAGTGCAGGATGGCCAAAAAATAACAATATGATGAGTTTGTTCCTTGGTAAAATGCAGGAGACCGATTTGACTTTATCGCTATCATTTTATTCTCTTGCTTTGATTTGAAAATCCTTACACTTCTTCTCTCGTGATTGACTTAAAGGGTTATACTATATTTCGTCATTTGTGGTGTTAGAAATCTTTGTTTTAGTAGCCGGATCTAATTGTCTCTGGTTTCATGCTAAGATTTCTAAGTTCTCCCTGAATAATCCAAGTTCACCATTAGATTTCTAGCACTGGACTTCCATCAAATTGATAAACTAGTAGATATTGCGTAGCTCAGAGGATGTTGCTTCTGGTGGATTCGAAAGCTTTTGAGCACATAGTTGAGACCTTATCACTATATTTGGTGGTGGCCATATTTGGTGGAGAGCCCATATGAAATAAAAACAGAGCATTTCCCATGCTGATCCTTAATGTCTCTTGGGGATGACCTTTTGGGGTGTTATTTTTTGTTGTGTGCTTTGTTTCCTATTAGGCCCAAGTTGGCAACTGAATACTATTATGGGAAACTAGGAAATTAGTAGAAAGTCCTCATATTTAACTTTTTATGGTGTTTTGTGCTTGGAAACAAATTTTAGAAATTTTATGCCACATCAAAACAAAAAACAAAACAGAAACAGAAAACAGAAAACAAAAAACAAAAAAACAAAAAACAAAAGAAAAAAGAAAAACAAAACAAAACAAAAACCTGAAGTAGGGACTCGTTTAGTTTCTGCCCAAAAGGTTGAAACTCATGGGAAACTAGAGGGTCAGCATTTATTTTTGTTTATTACTTGAGAAGGTGATGTAAACTAATTAATGTCGTCCGCATCTACAATTTTTAGTATTAGACTCATGAAGCAAACTTGCAATGTTTTAAGTTTGGAAACCATTCTTTCTAGTTTCTTGAGACTCCAAAACTAAGTTTCCAACTTCGAAACAGTTCCCAGTTGCCGCCAAACGGGGACATAGTCAGAGGGTGGAATTGTAGCAATTTAGCATTTTCCCTTTATGCTTTCTTTTGAACCTGCATCTCACTTTTGTAGTGTTCTATTGTAAATTTCTCATACTAGACTGGCTTTTTCCGGTCTTTCACCAAAACAGAGAAAACAGATAACATTTGCAGAGAGCTATGTAGCGTGCAAAGTCTATAAAACTATAATAGTGGAGCTTCTAAAGTTGTTTCTTGCTGAAAGACCCAAACTTTAGCTTGTTTCTTTGCTTTGATAAAAGATGTTTTGCTCTTTTCTTTTATGGAAGAGCTCTAGTGAGCTTGTTTCTTTGTTTTACTAAGCTGTTGGCATGATTATCTCCGCAACACTAGCTATAAGGATTAACAATTTCATCAATGTGGCAGGAATTATTAGGCTTACTTCTAGAAAGGCCCTTCAACCATAGGTCCCTAACTCCCTATGCCAATTTTAAATCCATTTGTTAGGAATTAATTATTCGCTATTTATGGGGTTATTACCCTTTCGTTTGTAACTCCTTTGAATGTGAGGAAAGGAATTAGCAAGACGAGCTTACTCAGATGGTGGGTGGTGCTATAAGCTGCTTGTATGATTTCTTAGTCTTGGTTCGGACGATTGAAGGCTATAGTTTCCGAGTCTTGCTCCGGAAGCATACTATACAAAAACAATTTTGTTTTAGTATCTGTAATTCTCATACGCCTTTAAACTTATGTTGTAGGATTTAACAATTATCACTTTTTCAAATATTTGGATTTGGGAAATTTTTTGTGTAAAATTTACTTGAAAACATGATACTTTGGTAGATGGACAGTCGACCAATCTTGATTCTTGTTGTTTTAGAAGGATGTTCTGAAAGCATTTCAGTAGGAAACATGGGGTTTCTTCCTACTTGATTTCGAATCATCTTTAGATTGATAATATTTATCACATGCAATGCAGGATCAAATCTACAACATCCGAATCCCCAGATGGAATCCCAAGCAAGCCAATCCCAGGAGAAACGCCCACCTCAGGCGACCGATCCAGCTCTGTCCTCGTGCCGAAAGAAGAAGTCGGAGAGTGCCAGCTTCTTGGCCGACGTGAGGGATCACATTGACGAGTTCATTCATGCTTCTATGGATGAACACAAAACCTGCTTTCAGAAAACCATCAAGAAGGTCAGAGGAAGTTTTATCTACCAGTTCCTGTTTCTTGGGTTTTGTGTTTACGAGACGACTCGAATCGTGTATTTCTCCTAAGATGATATCGCCTTTCTCTGTGTCAGATGTTTGGAATGTCGAAGGTGGTTGCCGAGAGAACATCGGCATCGGCAGCCAAAGAAGTAGAAGTTGAAAGCGTTCTGCCCCTTCAGACTACCGTGTCCCGGTAGAGCTATGAAAGCGTGATCAGTTAGTCGCTTTCTTTATTTCCTTTTCTGCAGGTTCCTGGTTTCTAAATAATTAGGCATTTTGCTGGTTTGTTTTAGTCGGTCGATGTTACCAAATCTGGATATTCTGCATCATTTGTCGAAAGATGTATGCTTGAGAAATATACAGATCATAAATATAGAGTACTTTGGTTGCTTGCTTCACTCATATTTTACCTGTCATTATATATGTTTTCTGCTTCATTGAGGTCAGAGTTATAGCATCTTTGAGGAGATTAATGGTTTATTTATTTATTTTATGGGCTAGGAGTTAGATTTGTAGGGAAATATTGGAATTGGTTTGCTGCATGTAACCAGAATTTAGCCATTGTATGGATCAAATAGACAAAACTGGTTGGATCTCAACACCACAAATTATATGATTAATTTGAACTTGAAAGCCTCAACTATTTTAGTTTTTCCACTTTATGCTTAAAACTTTTTTTTTTATACAACTTGAAACTTAATACCTAAAAAAAAAAAAAAAAAAAAAAAGTCTCACCCATCTTCACCTCCACAACTACTCCAGCTGTCTCCTCCTTCCCAACCTCTCCCTCCCCTCAACCCCGACCCCACCCCAACCCACAAGCATGCATGCGCACCTAGCGGCAACAACAACGGCAAAAGCAGCAGGAGCAGTAGAGTGGGGGGGGAGAGGGAGAGAGCGAGAGAGGGGGGGATGAACATGGGTATTTTGGTTCATTTTTCTTAGGGTATCAAGTTGTAGCAAAAAAGTTTATGTATCAAGTGAAAAAGTGAAATAGTTGAAGGTATCAAGTTGAGATTAAGCTAAATTGCAACTTTATACCTTCAACTATTTAAAATTTTTAAATTGATACCCTCAACTTTGATAAGCATCAATTTAATACTTTCTTTCCTAATGGTGTTAAACGGAGATGAAAATGACAAAAATGTCTCTACCCTATTCTCTGCCCCAGTCTCTCTTTGGCAAACCTCCCTCTCTCTGACGTCGGCGCCGACAGTCGGAAGGGAGGGGGCAGCGCAGCAGCAGAGCGTGGCGCGAGGGGTCGCAAGAACGGGGGTGCGCGGGCGACGCCGGGGGGGGTGGGGTGGGGGGTCCGGCAACTGCCGGAGGGATAGCGTGGGGAGGGGGGGGGGGGGGGGAGGGGAAGGATGGGGGTAGTTTATGAATATATATTTTTAACGCAATTTTTAGCTGAAGGGTACCAAGTTAAAAATATTAGCTGAGGACGGGTATTAAGTTAGTATCTACCAAAGTTGAGGGTATCAACTTGAAAATTTTGAATAGTTGAGGGTATTAAGTTATGATTTAGCCTTGAAATTAAATCCAAATTATAATAGTGTTTTTTTTTTTTAGAGGGTGTCCACTTCTTAATGGTGTTGGAGGCATACATTATAATAGTGCTTGTGTGTTGTCTATATTATCTTTGCCTACAGTAAAATAAAATCGCTGGGTTATGTGGCATGTTTATACTACTTCCATCAGGTCGACTATAATCAAATTATTGATTCTGACGCTTGTATACAAGTCCAAACACACGTAACAAGAAAAAGTTTCTTTTTTCAGTTCTAATAATTCTCCTAAAATCTGATTTTTTTTTTTTTTTAATTTTATTTAAAAGTGCTGGATGAGAGGGAGTGACTCACAATCCTCTGGAATAGCATATGCTGTTTTATCACATTTCTAATATTTGAATTTCAGGTCGACGCTTGCGAGTTGGTTTACAGAGACTTTGAGACTTTAAGAGTCTGCTTGGATTGAGGGTTAAGAGACTTAAGTGAGAAAAAGTTAAGTGGAGGAGAAATAAAATTATACTTAGTTTGAGGGTAGAGGTTTAGGAAGAAGGGTTATAGAGGGTTAAGTGAGAGTTTATTTCACCCTCTTTTGTCCATTTTTTTAACCTCCCAAATTGGAGGGTTAACGAGGAAGATTGGGGGGTTTGGTTTAAAAAGTCATAAACATCCCTTATTTGTTCTATAAAATATTATAATTTTTTTTTTCGTTTTTTCTTGTTTTCAACATGTTGTTCCGTACCTTCATAATTTGTGAAGATATTTTGACAAATTCTAATTAAAATTTCAATCAAATTTAATTTTATGACATATGTAATAATGTTATTTTGGTAACTATTATAATTTTATTAATCCTCCTCTCACTCAAAACCATAAGGTTTTATGTATTGACTCTACTTTCCCTCACTTAACTTTTTCTCATTTAACCTCACTTGACTCTGCATATTTTTTTTTCACCTCAATCCAAGCAGACCCTAAGGAATGATGGGGTACCCTTCCAAACCTTTTACGAGTTTTACTAGGACTGTAATATGGAGAAAACAGTCCGTTGTTCATACGAGTTCGGTTCGATAAATAGATCGACCGCGGACCATTTGATTGAATTAAGGACTTGGATATTGACATTTTTTGGATCCGTGTCATATTATGACGAAAATGTCATCGAAATTAGGGAGCTTATAGCCACCAACAAGTATGGCTTCTTCTTCTTTTTTTCCTTCTTTTTTTCACCAACAAGTATGGCTTGTTTAGTTTACAATCTCAGATCAACATCCAAGTTAATTATGTTATATTATATACTAGTGGAATCCGTGCCATAATGGCACGAACACGAACCCGGCCTTTTCGACGTAGGCGTGCAGGCACCGGGCTAGCGCCAGGGAGTTTCGGATAGAGACGCGGCCTCCGAACCCGGCCTTCTCGACATAGGCGTGCAGGCACCGGGCTAGCGCCAGGGACCCGAGCCCGGCGGAGGCGGACACGACAAAGACCACGGTGGCGGCGTTCGGGGCGGCGTGGGGCCTCATGGAGGCGAAGACGCGCAGGGCCGTCGCGGGGCGTCCGAGGGCGGCGAGGCTCGAGACGGCGCGGTCCAGGAGACGACGTCCCTGTGCGGTATTCCGTCGAACACCCGCAGGACGTGGTCGGCGGAGCCGCGTCGGGAGTAGGCGGTGAGCAGGACGGTCTGCACGAAGGGGTTGGGCCAGAATCCGAGGAGGAGGGCGTGTGCGTGGAGCGACTTGGTGGCGACGGCGACGGTGGTGGTGTTGAGTAAGGAAGAGAAGGTGTGGGAGTCGGGAGGGACGTGGCGGTGGAGCATTTGGGAGTAGATGGAGAGTAGGTCGGCGGAGATGGCGATGGCGGTATTGAAGGAGAAGGAGTTGGGGTTGGTAATGGCGGAGAAGAGGAAGGCGGCGAAGGAAGGGTCGGCGGCGCGGTAGAAGAGGCTGCTTGCGACGAAGGGGTTGCGGAAGAGGCCGGCGACGACGGCGTGGACGAGGATGGAGCGGAGGCGGTGGAGGGAGGGGCGGTGCAAGAGGAGCTGGAGGCAGGGGTGCCGTTAGAACAACCGGTTGCTCTGCACCCAACATGGGACCTCCTCTCTTATAGAGAGAGGAGCAATTTAGTCCTTTCATCATCGTTGAACCAAAGCACATGGGTCGGACCGAAAATCCAGTGTGCTTTATATTATAGACTAGTGGATAACCCGTGCCATAATGGCACAGACACGAACCCGGCCTTCTCGACGTAGGCGTACAGGCATCGGGCCAGCGCCAGGGAGTTCCGGACGGAGACGCGGCCTCCGAACCAGGCCTTCTAGACATAGGCGTGCAGGCACTGGGCCAGCTAGGGGTGCAACTCGGGCGGGTTGGGTCAGGCATGAGGTCAACTCGAGCCCAACCAGATGAATCATAAGCCTAACCCGAGCCCAAGCCCGGTCTGACCTCGGGTTCAACATATGAAGCCCAAGACCAAGCCCAGAGGATCGGGTTGAACTCGGGTTGGGTCCGGTCCATCGGGTTTATCAGGCTCTAATATAATATTTGAAATAATTTTAAACAAAAGTAATATTAAACACAACCAAATAGCAATCAAGTATTGGTCATTACAAAATACAAACTGAAATAAGATTCAGAATAATGAGTTGAAGAGTTTCTGTGGAGAATTTAGATTTAAACTTTTTATTTAAGAAGTATGAAACTATATATATATATATATATATATATATATATATATATATATATATATATATATATTTTGTCGGGTTTCGGGTAACCCGACACATGAACCCGAGTCCAACCCGATTGTTGATCGGGTTCAAATATTTTAACCCAAATCCGAGCCATAACCAGAGTATCTTCAACCCTAACCTAACCCATTAACGGGTTTATCCGATTGGGTTCGGGTTTAGCCCGCCCAAGTTGCACCCCTACTTTTCAGGTCTCATTCAATGGTTCATTCTCTATGAACCTTTTTTTTATTGAGAACTCTTGCATGTTGCACATTCTTCAGTACCAAAGTTAGTGGTGCAACTCGGGCGGGTTGGGTCGGACTTGAGGTCAACCCGAGTCCAACCCGATGAATCATAAGCCTAGTCCGAGCCCAAGTCCGGCCCGACCTCGGGTTAAACATATGAAGCCCAAGACCAAGCCCGGAGGATCGGATTTGCCTCGGGTTGAACTCGGGTTGGGTCGAGTCCATCGAGTTTATCGGACTCTGATATAATATTTGAAATAGTTTTAAACAAAAGTAATATTAAACACATAATCAAATACCAATAAAGTCTTGATCATTGAAAATTACAAACTAAAATAAGATTTATGATAAGAAGTTGAAGAGTTTGGGTAGAGAAATTTAGGATTTAAACTTTTTATTTAAGAAAGATAAAACAATATATATATATATATATATATATATATATATATATATATATATATATATATAAGTCGGGTTTCGGGTTCTTCGGGTAACCCGACACATGAACCCGAGCCCAACCCAATTTTTGATCGGGTTCAAATATTTTAATCCATACCCGAGCCCGAACTCGAGTATCCTCAACCCTAACCCAACCCATTAACGGGTTTACCCCATCGAGTTCGGGTTTAGCCCGCCCAAGTTGCACCCCTAGGGCCAGCGCCAGGGACCCGAGCCTGGCGGAGGCGGACACGGCAAAGACCACGGTGGCTGCGTTCGGGAAGGCGTAGGGCCTCATGGAGGCGAAGATGCGCAGGGACGTCGCGGGACGTCCGAGGGCGGCGAGGCCCGAGACGGCGGCGGTCCAGGAGACGACGTTCCTGTGCGGTATTTCGTCGAACACCCGCAGGACGTGGTCGGCGAAACCGCGTCGGGAGTAGGCGGTGAGCAGGACGGTCCGCACGAAGGGGTCGGGCAGGAATCCGAGGAGGGGGGCGTGTGCATGGAGCGACCTGGTGGCGGTGGAGGTGTTGAGCAAGGAAGAGAAGGTGTGGGAGTCGGGAGGGACGCGACGGCGGAACATTTGGGAGTAGATGGAGAGTGGGTCGGCGGAGATGGCGATGGCGGTGTTGAAGGAGAAGGGGTTGGGGTTGGTCATGGCGGAGAAGAGGGAGGCGACAAAGGAAGGGTCGGCGTCGACGGCGCGGTGGAGGAGGCTGCTTGCGACGAAGGGGTTGCGGAAGAGGCCGGCGACGACGGTGTGGGCGATGATGGAGCGGAGGCGGCGGAGGGAGGGGCGGTGCAAGAGGAGCTGGAGGCGGGGGTACCGTTGGAACAACCGGTTGCTCCGCACCCAACATGGGACCTCCTCCTCTCTTATAGAGAGAGGGACAATTTAGTCCTTTCATCATCGTTGAACCAAAGCACATGGGTCGGACCAAAAATCCACTGTGCTTTATATTATAGACTAGTGGATAACCCGTGCCATAATGGCACGGACTCGAATCCGGCCTTCTCGACGTAGGCGTGCAGGCACCGGGCCAGCGCCAGGGACCCGAGCCCGGCGGAGGCGAACACGACAAAGACCACGGTGGTGGCGTTCGGGGCGGCGTTGGGCCTCATGGAGGCTAAGACGCGCAGAGCCGTCGCGGGGCGTCCGAGGGCGGCGAGGCCCGAGACGGTGGCTGTCCATGAGACGACGTCCCTGTGCGGCATTCCGTCGAACACCCGCAGGGCGTGGTCGGCGGAGCCGCGTCGGGAGTAGGCGGTGAGCAGGACGGTCTGCACGAAGGGGTCGGGCCGGATTCCGAGGAGGAGGGCGTGTGCGTGGAGCGACCTGGTGGCGACGGCGACGGTGGTGGTGTTGAGCAAGAAAGAGAAGGTGTGGGAGTCGGGAGGGATGCGGCGGCGGAGCATTTGGGAGTAGATGGAGAGTGGGTCGACAGAGATGGCGATGGTAGTGTTGAAGGAGAAGGGGTTGGGGTTGGTCATGGCGGAGAAGAGGGAGGCGGCGAAGGAAGGGTCGGCGTCAGCGGCGCGGTGGAGGAGGCTGCTTGCGACGAAGTGGGTTGCGGAAGAGGCCGACGACGACGACGTGGGCGAGGATGGAGCGGAGGCGGCGGAGGGAGGGGCGGTGCAAGAGGAGCTGGAGGCAGGGGTGCCGTTGGAACAACTGGTTGCTCCGCACCCAACATGGAACCTTCTCCTCTCTTATAGAGAGAGGGACTATTTAGTCCTTTCATCATCGTTGAACCAAAGCACATGGGTCGGACCAAAATCCTACTGTGCTTTATATTATAGAGATATTGATAGGATAACTAAGTTGCTAATTTTAATAGTTTAGTATAATAACTTATAAATTAAAGAACGATTAAGAATATTTTGTTGCACGTTAGTCTAATATGTATTAAATTACAGCAATTAGCTATATTTGTATTTACTAAAATTATATATATATAATTAGCATACTTATTAATTATTTTAATCAAACATTATATAGAGTCGACTTTATCTCCTTGTCCGGTGGGTTGCAGCATGTTAGTTCCGATGTCAAAATCAAGAGTATGCCTGGTTTTTCTAGATATTTATATGTTATATGAATTTGTTAAGCATGATGCTTGAGTATATACTATAATGTATATGAGGAGACTTTTTAGAAAATTTTCTTAATCAAAATATAGAAGAATCGGTGCATCCACATCGCTTCAAATTCATCTGCATGTCCTAAAATATCTACGAATTTCTTTTGAGATTTCAATATCCCATGTTTGATTTAAGTATAATTAACAAAATTAAGTCGTGATCAATAAGGAGATTAATTACTCCGCATCCAACATGAGACCTCCTCCTCTCTTATAGAGAGAGGGACAATTTAATCCTTTCATCATCGTTGAACTAAAGCACATGGGTCGGACCAAAAACCCACTGTGCTTTATATTATAGATAGACTAGTGGATAACCCATGCCATAATGACACGGACACGAACAGCAGATCCGATGGTCGAAGGTCGCTCCACCTCTACTGCTTTTTCTTTCCGGAGACTGATTCGACTGGACCACCACCTGGGGAAGGATCAAGTGACTTCTCTCCTGCCGAAGAATGCCTCCCGGAGATCCTCCGTGGTAACCTCACCGCCGTCGGCTGCTCCGATTCGTGCTGCGGGTCGAGGCTCACGACGAAGCTGGAGTTCCGGTTCTCTACGGCGGAGGGAAGGCCCCGTTGCCACCGCCTCCGCCGCCGTTCGGAGGGACGTGAGGGAGAAGTTGGGATGCTGGAATGAACGTGAGGGAGAAGTTGGGACAACTTGTCCTTTTATTTATGTGGTAGAACCAAAAACAGTGGGTTGTCTATAATCTAAAAAGCAAAATTGAGTTTTAGAGAGGGACAATTTAGTCCTTTCATCATCGTTGAACCAAAACACATAGGTCGGACCAAAAACCCACTACGTGCTTTATATTATAGATGTCTATGAACCAGTATTTGTGAGTCTGATACCATTAGATCTATATTTTGCAGACCGAACAATAATTGTCCGTGTTCGAATTCAAACTATGGACTGTCTGTGTGACCGAACTCGAACCGGTCCAAACTCGTGTGGCTGTCCTTATCATTCCGGTTCGCCCCTAAGTTTTACAAAAATTAATTCCCAATTTGTTGCGAACGACACAGGATTGTCAAAACTTCAAAATTTTGACATCCCAGCGGTGACCATCGACCACCCTCACTATAGTAATGAGTGCCAAAATGTTGTCCCCTAAAACATTTTTTTGACTGTTAGAAAGTTATGACAGTTCAAATAATGTCAAAATTTTAGTTACATAGGCCTAACCAAAATTTTGAGAATATTTGTCTCCAATTTGAAGATTCGAAACGAAGTTTTGAGATATCAAAAATAGAACAAGTTGTTATTGCCGGGGCACAATTTTTCGATGGAAAACTTGAGAATATGAAACGATTGTAAAGACAATGTTTCAAATCAACACTTCAAGGAAGGTGATCCCGAATTACGAGAATCTAAAAAGATTTCGTAATCAACAGCAATCGATCGTAGTACTTCTAAAAAGAAGATACAATCAGAATTACTGGCAGCAATGAAGAACGTGACTGGCGAAAGATGGAAGATCTCCTGCTGGGGTGAATAATCACCGTTGCTCAAAGCTTTATTCGCCCTACACGAACAGCTTCCAGGAACCAGCAAGTTCGTCGGAGAACTTGGAACACTCCTGCTCTTCTGACTCCTCGGATGGACACGAACTCCCGTGCAAAAGCAACGCTGGTGCGGCGCCTTTCCTCTCTCTCGAAGGCTGCTGGAATTCGTAAGCAAATTCCGATCAGAATAGTGTTAAAAAATACTTCTGAATTCTCTGTTTACTTGTGCTAAAAAAATACTTCGTAAACTTTCTGTGGTGGCTTCTCTTACTTGTATCTTTTTTTTTTTGCCTTGTGAGAGAGAGGATGCCTTATATAGGCCCTGCAGCAACTGCTCGGTTACCACAAAGTTAGAAACGTGGTAAAAACCACCCCGAACATGTAGCAACCGCCCAGAACGTGCAAACGCACGTTCTGCTGCAAGTTGTGCCAACTGCGCGCACCCCGCGCACGTTGCACTCCGCGCACTGAACCACTTGCGCCAACCTGCGCCACTGCGCGACCTGCGCGACCTGCGCGACCTGCGCCACCTTGCGCCACTCGCGCAACGTGCGCCACGCGCGCAACTTGCGCAACGTACGCAACGTGCGCAACCGGCGCAACCGGCGCAACCTGTACGCAACCTGGCACGCAACCTGGCGCGCAGCCTGGCGCGCACCCTGGCGCGCACCCTGGGCGCGCAACCTGTGGCGCGCAACGTGGCAGCGCAAGTGGCTCGCGCAACGAGCGCAACTAAAGCGCACTATGCGCCTAGCAACTATGCTGACGTGCTAAGTGCAAAGTGCGCCAACAAAATGCCACATTACGCCTCATGAGCCCATGAGCCCGAGTCTGAGTCTGGTGCACCAACAAAACGCCACATTACGCCTCATGAGCCCGAGTCTGAGTCCGAGTCCGAGTCGCTAAGCCCCTACGGGGCTTAGCTCCCATGGAAATAACTTTTCCAAGAGCAAAAAGCATGAATGCTTTCAATTGTTGATTTAGCCTTTTTTTCATTAGAAAAATAATCCCACATGGCACACCCATGTGCACCTCCACACCACATATGCATCTCTAAACTAGCAAAGCTAATATATAGAGATACAAGTCTTTTGGTCTAGCCGATGTGGGACTAAAAAGCTCTTTGAAAAAGACCAAAATTCAACAATCTCCCACATATCTCTATATATGAGTATAAGTGTTCCCCACAGTAACTGTCCATCATGCATTAGGAGAGATGTCGTTGACGACTTGAATATTCCCGCATGGTTCAAACAACAGACTATAATAGAAGAATGGACTAAGCCTTGAATTCTGCATCATAGCTGAAATTCTTTCCACTCACATAATGTAGTTACATGTGCTTCTGGCTACACATTAAAGGCCCTGTGCCAGCCTGGTTTCAGTGTATAATTTTGGACGTCTACAAATTTACCCTCAAGAGACGGCCTGATATCTCTTTGTCCATACACTATAGGTGAGTTCATTATAAAGAGACATGGCATGAAGCGCTTTGCGCTTCCCTTGCGGTGCTACGCCGCTATGACATGGCTTAAAACCGAGGCCTTACCCCGTACCGGGAACCTCATCGTAGTGTCATACTACTGTAGCATGAGGCAACCACCTCTTTGTAGTGCCAAACTACCCAGCATGAAGCCTTAGGCTCCTTTGCGGTGTTACGCCGCAATGACATGGCTTGCAAGGCCGAGGCTTTATCCCTAACCGGGTACCTCATCGTGGTGTCGTGCCACTGTAACATGAGGAACTCCTCCTCTTTGTAGTGCTGACTATACCCCTCTTTATTTTAACATACAGCATTAGGCTAACTACCTATTTGCGGTGCTACGCCGCTGTGACTTGGCCTGCAAAGCCGAGGCTTTATCCTATTCCTGGGCAGCACCCCACATATAGGAACCTCATTGTGGAGTCACCCCACTGTAGCATGGAGTTTTACTCCTTGTAGTGCTGCTCTACCGTGCTTCCTGTAAAGCACACCAGGCATTCACTCTGCCTGAGAACTCATTAAGGCAATTAAGCCAACCTTCCCACAGGAACCGTTTTTCACAGAAAACAACAGTAGACAACAGTGGTTATAGGTCCGTAACCTCTCCATGCCCAATAGAACATGTACCCACCGTTCCTGATATTCTTCCGATTAGTGGTCCTCCCTTGAACCAAAAGCTAGATGCCTAGTAGATTTCTCTTTGAACTATTAGCATAAAACTTTATGGTAGGAATACAATAATACAATATCAGAATGCCTTCAAGCCCATTTTATATGCTGAGTCATCGACCAGCTGGCGCTTGAGGCCCTTGGTGAACGGATCCGCCAGGTTTTTCTGACTCCGAACATCAATCACTGCAATAACACCTCTCTTGATAAGATCGTGTACTGCCCTGTGCTTCAACCGAACAGTCCTCTTCTTCCCGTTGAAGAGGTCATTTGATGCCACCGTCGCAGTCGCCTGGTTGTCGCAGTATATCGGTATTGCCGGTATTTGCGCCCCAACCACTGGAAGATCATACATGAGCTCCCGAAGCCATTCTACTTCCTCGGCTGTGGTATCAAATGCAAAGAACTCAGATTCCATGGATGACCGCGAGAGCATAGTCTGCTTCTTCGACTTCCACGATATAGCAGCTCCACCCATTGTGAAAATGAATCCACCTGTGGACCTCTCGCTTTCCACCTCTGAGCACCAGCTGGCATCACTGAAGCCTTCCACTACCGGTGGATCTCCGCTGTAGTACAGTGCATATGTCTGAGTCTTCTTGAGATATCTCATAACCCGTTTTACAGCTTTCCAGTGTTCAATACCTGGGTTGCTCGTGAAACGACTCAGTATTTCCACGACGAAAGCTATGTCAGACCTTGTGGCAGTAGAAGCATACATCAAACTCCCGATTATGCTTGCATACTCCAGCTGTCTGACGCTTTCCCCTAAATTAGGCTTCAGCTTCAGATCACACCTGTACGGCGTATCGATCCCTGGAAGATCCCGATACCCATAACGAGTGATCATTTTCTCAATATAATGAGACTGTGACAACGCTAGTCCAGTGTCTGTCCGGATGATCTTGATCCCTAAGATCACATCAGCTTCCCCCAAGTCCTTCATACTGAACTTGCTCGAGATGAATTTCTTTGTCTCCGTGACACAGCTCATATCCGTACCTAGGATAAGCATGTCGTCCACGTACAGACAAACGATCACACCTCTTCCATCAGCGAACTTCGTGTAAACACACTTGTCTGTCTCGCTGACCATGTAGCCATTTGACCTTATAACTTTGTCAAATTTCTCGTGCCACATCTTGTGAGCATGTTTAAGACCGTACAAAGATTTTACCAGCTTGCAGACTTTGTCTTCAAGACCCTTAACGACAAATCCCTCTGGCTGTTGTGTCACTCCTCGTTCCCAGAATGCGTATTTTTTTATACATGTACAACTCATGTGTATTTATTTAATATTTATCATGTATTATCCTGTATTTAAATTCCTTTAATTTCATGTTAATCAATTAATCTGCTCTTTAAATATTCATGTTAATTAATTTCCTGCAATTTTATTTCTGCAATTTTATTTCTGCACTTTATTTCCTGCTTTTATTCTCTGCTTTAGCTAGACTTTGGGTTCGGGTTAGCCTTGGTTGGATCCCCTACAACCCGACCCATTGGACCCGGCCCAACCCCCACCTACCACCACCCCTTTCATTTAAAGCTTACATCTCTTTCTCTCTCCTCATAAACTCACATTCTCACCATTACTTCTCTTCTTCTTCTTCATTACTCTCTCCACCTACCAAACCGTAGGCAAGTACAACTTGCTCCCCATGAGAACCCATGTTTTTGTAGTTCATTTATCTTCCTCGCAAGATCCTAAGAGAGTTTAGAACTTGGCATTTCTCATTTCGAAGTCTTAATTTTTGTAGATCTAGAAATTAGTATTTTCGGATTTTGGTGGTCTTGATCTATCAAACTTCTTTGTTTGCAAATTTTGATGGTTCCATGTTGTAGAGAGTTTTATTCTACCCAATTTTGACCTTTGGAAAGTTGGATTTGGACTTGTTTTGACCAAGTTATGGACTTTTGAAGCTTTGGGGTGCAACCATAGAGTTCTTGCTGTTTGGAGAAGACAGTGAGCAGTGTACGCTAGCTTTTTAGCTTGCGTCACTGAGCTGTGCGCGCTCTTTAGCGCAGCGCAGTATGGAGTCCATACGCTGCCTTTTTAGGAAGCGTGTGTCTTGCATACGCTACCTTTTGGAAGCGTATGTCGTATGGAGTCCATACGCTGCCTTTTGGGAGCGTATGACTTGCATACGCTGACTTGGATGGACAGGAGTCGTATGGAGTCCATACGCTGCCTTTTGGGAGCGTATGACTTGCATACGCTGACTTGGATGGTCAGGAGTCGTATGGAGTTCATACGCTGGCTTTTGGAGGCGTATGACTTGCGTACGCTGGCTTGGATAGTAAGGAGTCGTATGGAGTACATACGCTGCCTTGAAGAGGAGTCGTATGGAGTACATACGCTGCCTTGAAGAGGAGTCGTATGGACTTGCATACGCTAGGCTGACCTGAGCGTACGCTGACTTGAGCGTAGCTAGACTTGAGCGTAACCTAAACTTGAGCGTAGCCTGACTTGAGCGTACGCTGACCTTACTTACCCTACGGGGCTTAGCTCCCATGGAAATAAATTTTCCAAGAACAAAAAGTATGAATGCTTTCAATTATTGATTTAGCCTTTTTCTCATTAGAAAAATAACCCCACATGGCACACTCATGTGCACCTCCACACCACATATGCATCTCTAAACTAGAAAAACTAATATATAGAGATACAAATCTTTTGGTCTAGACGATATGGGACTAAAAATCTCTTTGAAAAAGACCAAAACCCAACACAAGACTACCTACAAATAAACTATACAAAATACATGAATAAAGATTCAGCAAATTCAATTTGAGAAAAATGAATTAACATGAGCGCTAGGAAGAGTATATGTTTATATTAACAAGAGAGCACATTAGTTTTCATTTGTTCCTCCTTGTCACCAGTAAGGACATTCCCCAACACCTCCTCTTCGTAACACGCCACACACTAAACAAGACACGAACCAGCAGCAACGACAAACATAACAGCAGTAGATCAAAAACGAAACGTAATTAACGACAACAGTAACCCTAACGATCAAAAAAACACCCTCCCAGAACTAACGAACCCGCCACCGAAACCCTAACCCTAGCCTTCTCAGTTCCTCCAGTTCCCATCCCGACCGCCACCGCCGCCGTATCCACCCTCGGAACCACCTCCATATCCTCCGCCGCCGCCGTAGCCTCCACCTCCGCCTCCATAACGATCACCGCCTCCTCCGCCTCGGCTATAGCCGCCACCACCTCCGCCCTCACGGCGCTGACCGTAGCCTCCACCGCCGCTGCCACCATAGCCTCCTCCGCCGCTGCTACGGAAGCCTCCGCCACCGCCTCCGCCGGATCCGCGAGACTGGGCCTCGTTGACCGTGATGTTCCTCCCGTCGAGGTCCTGGCCATTCATCCCCTCGATGGCGTCCCTCATAGACTGCTCGCTGGAGAAGGTCACAAATCCGAACCCCCTCGACCTCCCGGTCTCCCGATCGTTGATGATCTGTCCAATCCAAAACAAAAACAAAAACAAATAAATCCATCAGATCCATAGATCTATAGTTTTAGGGTTTCAACAGCTAAAATCATAACTCAAAAGATCAATAGGGCTGGCATCAACATCTAGGGTTAGGGTTTCGGATCACAAATCCATCAGAACCCATAGATCTAATCAGAACTCATCAGCTCAATAGAGCTGGGGCATCAACTTAGGGTTAGGGTTTTGGATCAGAAATCCAACAGACCAACAGATGTAGAAGGGCTTATCCATCAAATCAGAATCCAAACGGATCAACGGAGCTAGCGTCTAAATTAGGTTAAGACTTTGGATCAGAAAATTCACCATATCCACAGATCTAGGGCTAGAATTAGGGTTTTTCCATCAGATATACAGATCTACGGCTAGAATTAGGGTTTTTTTCAATCAGATCTACAGAGCTAGGGAGCGAATTAGGGTTTTGATGGGATCAGGCCCGCACCTTGGCGTCGGTGACCTGGCCGAAGGAGCTGAACGCCTTCTCGAGCGAGTGGCTGTCGGTGGCCCATGCCAGCCCGCCGACGAAGCAGCGGTACTCGGCGTCGGAAGAAGCCATTGGAGAAGGAGAAGTAGCGGGAAAATAAAACCCTAAAATTGGAAAGAGAAGGAAAGAGGGGGAAGATAACCCGCCTCTGTGAGAGCACGAGTAAACCCTAGGATTCGCAAACCCTAATTTATAGCAGGAGGGAGAAGGGGCGGTGAGGTTACCGGACGGGTATGGTCACCGCCTGTCACGCCTCCATCTTATCCTCCCCGTGTCTGTGGGCCGGGTGGTGCCGGAAATGCTCAGAGACTATTGTGTGTATCTTTCTTGTTTTGCGATTTAGTCCCTAATTAAATTCTTTACTGCATGTAAATCAGCAATATATAATATTTTCTCTTATTTAATATAAATCATTCTCTAATTTTAATCATAGAGGCCTCAACCGCTTGGGTCATGTTTGGATTCCATATACTTTTATGTGGGAATCTATTCTGTTTCAAACCTTATGGGAGAGCTAAAAAAGTTATCATTATTTGCACATTTGTTTTGCATGTTTACTTGCAAATAAATTTTATAGGGATTGTTTGGATGCTAACGAGATAAAATTGAAAATTCTGAGTCTTATTTTTTGAGCAATCACTATTTTGATATGCCAATGTAGCTCACTATTTTGATAATTATTGTCTTTTTAAATTCCAGTTGCCTTCTATATTTTTGGTGTGTTTTCTTTTTTGTTGGAACATCGACTTGAATCAAGGTTCTTTCTTATATTTTATATCTGTTCCAACTTGATTGGTCTCCTCGATTGGCAAGAGAGAGGCACTTATACCTCATTTGGTTCGCGGAATTACGATCTTGTAATAAAAAAAAAAGTCAATTTTCTTTTCCATATTTGGATGTCGAAGAAAATGAGTAGGAAAGAAAATTGATTTCCAATGGGAAAATATGGAAGAAATAGTTTCCACGTTCATCCCATAGATTTACAATCCCCAACACCCCCTCCCTTTTCCCCTATTTGCTTTTTCTTCCATTTTTTCGAACTTTTTCAAACACCGAAAAGAAAATTTGATCAAAATTATAATTTTACAAAGGAAAAGAAAGAACAAATAACTGATTTTCTTTCCTTCTTTTCCACGAACCAAAGTAGGTATTAGATTAAAATTATAGTTATGAATGTAAAAAGGCTTAATTGTACTTTACTACCCTCAACTATTCCGCTTTTTTAACTTGATACCCTAAACTTTTTGAGATAATTTCATGGAGGGGGGTAAACTTTAGGGTAATTATAAAAAAGGGGATAACTTTAACAAATTTACACAAAACGGGGTGAAACGACATCGCAGATGGCGCCATAGGGCCTCCCCCCCCCCCCCCTTGGCGACATCTGTGATGGCGCCAGAGGGCCGCTACCCCCTCGGCGCCATCATAGATGTCGCCAGACATCCTCTCCCCCCCCCCCCCCCCCTTTCACGTGGACCTTGTTCTCTTCCTCCCCTCTTTCAAATGTTGATTATTCCCCCCTCCCTTTTCATTTGTCCATATTCTCTTGCTCTTCCCCCAATGCTAATTTTCTTCCATGTAATTATAATTGAGGATTTGCTTTCTTAGATTCGTCACGGGTGGTAGGAGTGGAAGATGTATATAAGAGGGTTCGAGTGGGAGAACATATACATTCACATAGAGGAAGAAGAACTGAAGAGCTAAGAGTCGGAGAAGATGAATGCTGGAAACGATGGTCGTATTTCCGACGGACCGACGACTGAAAGAGAGGAATAAGAACAAAAAAATCACATATCCTGATTGTTGTTTACCGGGGAGGTAATATTTTAAAAGTTCATATTTATTCGTTATTTTATTGTATATTGAATTAGAGTTAATTTTTGTCATTCGTTTCATTTGTAGTTATTTGATTATAAGCCGGACGTACGGTTGCGTGAACGTGGACAATGGCGTAGCGCTACAAACTACGCCACATGGGAGATAAATACATATCAAAAGGGCTTAGTTAACGTATTTGGTTTTGGATATATAGATGAGCTTCGATTCTTGTTGCACGACAGAGATTTAATATTTTCTCTAGTGGAACGTTGGTGGCCCCAACACAACACTTTCCAATTGCCGGTAGGAGAGATGACCGTAACTCTACTGGATGTAGCCAATATTTTAGGGTTACCTATTGTAGGTAAAATATTTGTTAGATATTAATTTGGGACGAAATTTTATATAGAAACCTAATTTAAAATTACAGGTGAGCCTATATTTTTTGATAATCAACCAAGCGCTGCTACTATAATTAGACGGTATCTCGGTATTGATCTGCCCGAAGATACAAACGTCAGATCCGACGTCACTATAAACTGGTTACGCGAAAACTTCATGGATCTAGACCGTACAATTGACGGTCCAGTTAACGTTGACGAAGAGCAGGTATTTAACTTCACTTGTTTATTAATGTATTTATATTGAGAATATGGAACTCATAGTACCGTACGTTTACAGATTGTTTGCTGCACAAGGGCGTATCTACTCGCTCTATGTGGTTCAGTTCTCTTTTCGAACGCAACCGGATGTCGGATTACTGTTCGACTTCTTCCTTTTCTGGAAAATTTGGTTCACCCGACATGCTATGCATGGGGAGCCGCAGTCTTGGCTTACTTGTATGCTTCTCTGACAGAGTTTGTGACTGCGAGCTCTTTACAAGATATGAACAAAAATTTAACTAGATGCATGTCACTCCTACAGGTATTTTATCATTCTAGAGAGTATTAACGTTACTTAACATAATCTAATTTTGTATTATTGTTTGTACTTAGATATGGACATATGAGCATTTTGCGATCGGTAGACCGGTGACTAGCATTAGCCGCGAATTAGGTGTCTTTCCAGTAGGTAGACGTTGGACTACTAACGTGGTGGACCAAGCACATTGTGGACATCCGGTTGTCTCGATCTATCGTACCGAATTTGACTCTCTAACACATGACGAGGTAAAAAGTAATATTACATTTGTGTTTAATTATGCTTATGTATTGACTTGACAAAATCTCATATAGGTTACGTGGATGCCGTATATTATACGTGCCGATGCTCCCGACATCCAAAGGATGTCATATCCCAATAGTCATTATAACGTGGTCATCTAATATGATTATCGGACCATATACCACCCTGCTGATCGTGTTCTTCGTCAGTTCGGTCTCGTACAAACTATTCCTAATGCGTCTGAATATATAAGCCACAGCAAAAGTGGACGGCTTTCTAGAAGACAGAGTCGTAAGTCGTCTTATCATCCAGATTATCCAACTGGCAATGTTAGTCAAAGACAGAGTCGTAAGTCGTCTTATCATCCTGGCGAGGAGGCACCCTATCATCCTCCGGAGGAGACATTCTATCATTCTGCAGATGAGGCGCCTTATGGAGAGGGGGCATCTTACCAACCTACTGGCGAGGGAACTTCCGGTTATGCCGGCGGGGAAACATCTGGTTATGCCGGCGAGAGCAGCTCCCAACCTACTTTTACCAATTGGTTTGCGGAGATGGAACAATATACACAGTTGCTGTCGACTCCAAGCGCTCCTAGGCCAACTCAAGAGACCCAGCGGATTGTGACTCTAAGGCCAAGTCAGATACCCCAGGTGATTGTGACTCCAAGGCCAGCTCAGAAGGATTCCCTTGAACCGGTAGTTGCCCCAGAACCGGAGCGTCCAAGGCGTAGGACTAGTATTCGCAAAACTCTTTGGAAACATTTGGCTAGAAAATAGTGAAACTTATATTCGTTTTCAATATGTAAAATGTACAGAGTATTTCTTTTTGTCATGTGATTACATCTTTATTTATCAACTTCAATGCATCAGTTACTACATAGGTTGCCTAGTACATTTTCTTCTGTTGTGTCCAACTCCATGACAGTTACTACAACGCAAATCTCTTGTAGATTCATTGCTTGAAGGGATGCGCTTCTTCTTCGGTCTTCCAGCTTTGCGTCTAACATCTGGTACTCCAATTGGTCCTCGCGTCAGAGTAGCTTCAAGCTCGTACGGTACTAGAATTGGTTCTATATGCGACATATACACACTTTTCAACTTGTCAGTAGAAAATATTGAAGAATAAAACAGTTCAATATTAGTGTAGTTGGAAGACTTAAAAGCATAACATGCATGTATACATGGCATAAGTGTATGAAACCATCTTAAACAAGAATAATTGCTCTCGTTCAAGCGTACTACGTAGGTTCGGCTGGTTTTACAATCTAACATTTCAAATAAGCAACTATCAATACGTAACATTTGTAAGTAATGTTTTTGTCTATTTATACTTGCCATTGATTTCATGATTCTTGGACAGAATCATATTTCTAGGTTTTCATCATGGAGTCTATTCTTCTCCTGAAGCGTTATAATCTTGTGATGCCCCAGAACCAGAATATTGGAGAGCGGGGGCGTACATAGCCAGCTACGTATATTGAAATGGAATCCACCTCGCTATACGGTCACGGCTGTCTAGATATATGAGGGTTTAACTACAAGCCAACAGTCTCCTATGGTCATGAACAAGCCTATTGTCTCAATCTCAAGCAACCAATAATAGTTACAAGATGTCAGAGCACCAAATATATAATAGCAAGGCGTCCCATACATTACATATTGGATGATCATGAAGCTAGTCGTACAAAATGTCAAGACTAGCAAGAGTTCAGTCATACATGATCAACCCTAGGATTTGTTAATCATGTTACAGCCCGTAGGCAGACAGTAAGTAAATATGCATCGAGCTAACAGGTGCTCGTCGACTAAACGCCTCAAAAGAATAATTTTACAATGTAGTGAGCGAATCAAAAAAAGAAAACCCACTCGTAGCCCGGGTTCCGTCTAGTTGTCACTATTAGGCTGGAAGTTCGGTAGATCTTCGGGAGCTGCTCCGAAATCTGGCCACACAAAACCAGCTGGGTCAAACCCCAGAAAGAGCAAGTGCCACAAAGGAGGCCACGAAATAAGAACGAAAGCCAGCATATCAGATCATAAGGAAAATAGAAGAAAGTACCATTAATAAAGAGTACAACAGGACAATAAACGACTAGGGACGTGGAACCATTCCGGGAGCCAGGTTACAACCCTTAACCAAACAAGGACCGGGATTGTACCCTTCGCCTGAATAGCACCTTGTCTCTACCCATTTATTGTTAAGATAAGTAAAAAAAATATGCTCAGGAGAAACCAGGTACTGGGACTAGACGAGACTTAGACACGGCTGGACACCATCCATTCACAAACGGCCAAACAAATACTACGGCTTACTACTTAACTAACTAGGGTTATCATATGCCTAATTACTAACAAGGTGCAAATGAGAAACTTCCAGTCCCAAGCCCTGCAGACTATCCAGTTATCCTTCCGCGGGTTGAGAGTATGGTTGGGTACATTGCTCGGGAGACAATGTACCCTTAGGTGACTTAGAGGGTGCAACACATGACAGTGTGCTGGAAATGTGTCCTATTCGTCGGCAGGCTACAAGTCCATTTAAAGCGCCCAGATAACGAGATCGCCTGTGACTGAAAATTCTCCATGAACTATAGTTTGATCTAGTAATTAGCCTAATCCATATTCAGTACGAATCCCTGACCGTGGTAACCAGGGAGTCACGTCCTAGACATGATGCAAGACAAGACAATACAAGTGGTTTGCACGAAGCAGCAATAATGAACACCCACGGTGTCAGAGTTGGTTATATGAGTAAGTTCGCCATCGCAACAGCATCAATTATCAAGTCAAGTTACAAGTCAGGAGTGCGCCGCCACGGGCCACTATCAAGTTATCCAGTTACAGAGATTAACTATGAATCACATGTTACAAGTTAAGAGCGCACCCCATCGGGTCACTACTAAGAAGATCAGAAGTACTAGAATCATAATCACAGAAATCACGAAAACCGTACTAGTCATAAGCAAAACACCAAAACCGTGCCAGGTCGTGTTGGGTCAAGACAATCGTATTGTGTGGAACAAGATCTCAGAACTCCAATCCACAAAAGAAGCCAAGCCCAAGGAAAATAAACCAAACCATCATGGGCAAGTAGATTGCGCTGGGGTTCCTGGGGTCGGGTTGCGCTAGGGTCAGATTGCGCTGGGTTCCTGGGGTCGGGTTGCGCTAGGGTCGGATTGCGCTGGGGTCGAGTTGCACTAAGGTCGGATTGCGCTGGGGTCGAGTTGCGCTAGGGTCGGATTGCGCTGGGGTCGAGTTGCGCTAGGGTCGGATTACGCTGGGTCAAAGGGCGCGGGGGTTGGGTTGCGCTAGGAAGTGAGCGGTGACTGGCGCTGGCCAAGTTGCGCCGGAGCCAAGCCGCGCCAGAGCCAAGCGTGCCAAGGGAGGGGAGGCGCTGGAGCTAAAGAGCGCCAGCGAAGGGGCGCGGTTCGCCAAAGGGCGCCGAGCGCGGGTCAGCCCAGCACTAAAGAGCGCTGGTCGAAGAAGGGTTGGCGCGGTTCAGCCCAGCGCTAAAGAGCGCTGGCCGAGATCATCTTCTCCAGCAAGGCTGAGAAGAGAAACCCAAGAACACGAAAACTCCAAGCTTCATAACTTAGCCAAATCAAAACAAAATTTAGATTTCCAAGGCTCTAACTTATGTAAAATTGAATTCTCTACCACATGGAAACCTCAAAACAAGCAAAAATCTAAGTTTAATAGATCAAAACCAAAAAAAAATTCGAAAATGGTTAAAAATTAGATCTAAAAAAATGGAAGCTCCAAATCAAAAAATGCCAAGTTCTAATGTGGTTAACCATGGCCTAATCTAACTAATGGACAAATAAAATAGGGTTCCTATTTGGTGGCAAGGTGCACTTGCATATGGAGGTTGGGTATTGTGTGGAGGAAGGAAGAAGAAGATGGAGAAAATTAATGGAAGAGTAATGAGGAGAGAGAAAAGTTAGGTGGAGTTTTAATGAGGGAGGGTGTGTTGTGTTGAGGGTGGAGTTTAACTAAGGGTAGTCCAAAGCAAAGCAAACCAAATCCTCTCCATAAAGAATAAAACCACGCCAGGTCCAAAAACTCAATTTACGAGAAAATCAAAATCCGTAAGTCGAGCCAAAATACAATTACAGGCCAGAATCCGAGAAAATAAAATACAGGTCTGAAATACATATGGGCCTAATCAAAAATACGTATTCCGAAATACGGACGTTATAAATCTTTGCTCTAATTCCATCAAGTAGCATTGTTATCGGTTTGTCACGTAGATTCTTAACCCAGCTATTGAAACATTCTGCAAGATTCGAAGTGTAAATTTCTAATCTAGGATGAGAAGAATAAGCAGCTATCCATTGTTCAAAACTACGATTTTCATTATTCACCCCAATAAGCCAGTTAAACATGTCAATGTTTTCGGCTTTGATTATTTCAAATCTATAGTCAGCATCCGTTTTATTATACGATCTAGCAAGGGAGTCTAACATTCGATGAAATTTTGTAATCCGGGTGACATATTTTAAATTCTGTTTAAAATGTTGAATACAAAAGAAGTGTGGTGATTCTGAAAAAATAGCACGCATAGCATTTATCAGTCCCTTTTGTTTATCAGATATAAATGAAAATCTACTCCAGTGATCTAAATATCTTTCAAAAGTATTTCTTAAACAGTTTAGAAACCATGTCCATGAATCAGTATTCTCACCTTCAGCAACAGCATAAGCAATTGGATATAACTGATAATTAGGATCATGAACACAAGCAATAAATAATGTACCTTGGTATCTAGATGAAAGAAATGTACCATCAATACTAAAAACTGGTAAACAACCTGCTAAAAAACCATCAATACATGCTTTGAAACAAATAAAATTTTTTTCAAAGCTATTGTCTTCAGTGGTTTTTATACAAACTCTACTGCCTGGATTTGTCTCCAAAATTTTTAAACCATACTCTTCAAGACTAGCATAGGCATCAGCATAACTACCGTTTATTTCGGCTAATACCATCTCTCGGGTTCTCCAAGCTTTGGCATAAGAAATTTGTATCTGATGTTCTCTACGGATATCCTTTACTACTTGCAATGGACTATAAGACTGATTATCCCTAATTATATCAATAATCTTATTTTTAATCCACTTAGCAGTAGCTAATGGATGGATCCTCTTGTTAGTCCACTTAAACAAGAATGTCGACTTTCTAATGTACTAATAAAAAATATTTGTCCTGTGCCAAGGGGTCTAGCATATACTCTCCAATTACAAGCTTGTTGATCACAAGTATAAATAATTTCCCTAGAATTGTTCATACTACCGGTTGAACATGTAAAGTTATGTTCAATTGCCATATTACTTATAAAATTTCTAAACTCAAGCCGTGTAGCAAATTGTTGTCCGACAAATAATTCAGGAGTGGTACTACTACTAAAAGTATCATCAAAATCATCGTCTATATTTTCAATTAAATCATCACTATTTTTAATAGTTTGAAAATTATCAAAATCATCATTAATAGGTAGATCTACTGGTTGTTCTTCTTCACGAGTTGGAAGTAGTCGAGAAGAACTACCACCCACTTGTCACACCCCAGAACCAGAACACTGGAGAGCGGGCAGATATAGCCAGCTACGTATAATAAAATGGGATCCACTCCACTATACGGTCACGGCTGTCTAGATATATGAGGGTTTATCTACAAGCCATCAGTCTCCTATGGTCAATAACAAGCCTAGTGTCTCAATCACAAGCAAGTGAGTAAATGTTACAAGATGTACGATCACCAAATATACAATAGTAAGGCGTCCCAAACATTACATATTCAGCTGATCATGAAGCTAGTCGTTACAAAATATGAGGACTAGCAAGAGTTTAGTCATACATGATCAACCCTAGGTTGCCAATCATGTTACAGTCCGTAGGCAGACAGTAAGTAAAAATGTACACGAGCTAACACTTGCTCGGCGGCTAAACGCCTCAAAGGAATAATTTTACAATAGAGTGGGAGAGCCAAAATAAACCCACTCGTTGCCCTGGTTACGCCTGGTATTTACCATCGGGCTGGAAAGTCTGTAGATCCCTTGGGGTTGCTCCGGAATCTGGCCATACAAAACCAGCTGGGTCAGGCCCCAGAAAGAGCAAGTGCCACAAAGGAGGCTTCACTTAGGAACTAAAATCAGCAATTAGCACAAGAATATAATTACATAAAGACAGTAATAAAAAGGCTTGATAACAACAACAAACTGAGTACGAAGAAACCATTCAAGTAGCCAGGTCACAACCCTTAAATCAAACAAGGACCGGGGTTGTAACCATTCGCCTGAATAGAACTCCGTCTCCCAAATCTTGTTGGTAAGGTAAAACGTATCAAGCATGACATGTGATATACGATGAGATAACCATGGGACTATTCAGATAACCATGTTACAACCCGTAAACTAAACAAGGACCGGGGTTGTAACCCTTCGTCTGAACAGAACTTGGCTTCTCCTACCATTTATCGGCAAGGTAAATATAAAAAATTAGGACATGTAACAATCTTGTACAGAATCAAGACAAGAATAGACTGGTAAACTCCATCCAATATTTTACGGCAAAGCAATAAGTACGGCTTGATACTTTAACTAACTAGGATTATCACAGGCCTAGTTACTAGCAAGATGCAGTAAGATTATTCCACAGCCACAAGCCTGCAGACCATCCAGGTTATCCAGGTCAAATATTAGTACAATAAGGGTACAACACATGACAGTATGTTGGAAATGTGCCTTACTCGTCGGTAGGCTATAGATCCCAAGTGGGGCACCCAGATAACGTGATTGCCTGTAGCAGGAGAAATCTCTTCATGACTACTAGATTATTCTAGTTATTAGTCTTGGCCATTTACAGTGGGTACCCCTGACCGTGGTACTCAGGGGTCCCCATCCTAGACATGATGCAAGACAATACTGGTTCATTTATACAAGTACAATCGTCCACGATGTCCAAGCCATTCAATCTTGTTGTGTCATGTTAGCCGTCGCAACAACATTCGAGATATATCATGTCAGGTTATCATGTCAAGAGTGCGCCACTTCGGTCCTCCGCTGCTGGTGCCCCCAACTGGGTCTCGCCCTCTCTTGAGCCTAAGCTCAAGATCATCCTCAGCCAGTAAAGCTCCCGTCAGAATCTCCTCGAATGTGGCATCCCTGTTGCCCTTGGTCAAGGACTTGACTTCCTTGACCAGTCCCTTCCGGAATCTCTGGGCCTTCGTCGCCTCGCTCAAACCCTCCACGAATCTGCTGAGGCGGCCGAACTCCCCAGCGTACTCCTCCACTGACAGGCTCCCCTGAACTAGGCTCTCAAACTGCGACTCTAAAGCTCTGAGCGCTGAATCTGGGAAGAATTTCTTCTTGAAGAAGCCCTTGAACTCCTCCCAAGTCTGTCCGGCTACCCCCACCCTGGGGTCCGACTGATACCAGGTGCGAGCAAGATCGCGCATCCGGCTAGCTGCGGCCTCGATCTGAAGATCTGCTGGAATCTTGGCCAAGCGAAAGATCTCCTCTATATGCTCGATCCACTCATCGGCATATAGGATCCCCTCTGTCCCCAGAAAGTCTCTGGGGCTCATCTTCTGAAACTGCTCGATCCCCGGTGTCTTTGGCTGCTGCACCACTGATCGGGCTACAACTGTCGAAATGACCAACTCCATGCCTCTGTCCTGTCGAGCCTGCTGTCGGTCCATGAACTGCTAGAAATACGCGAACATCTGAGCTGCGTCCATGTTTCCTGTAGGCGGCGGCTACTGGAACGGCACCTCTGGAATGACTGGGTCCTGCCTCCGAACTGGTGAAGGCATACCCTCAGCTGCTGCTGCTGCTGAAGTCCCAATATGAGCAGAGGTGGCAGGAGCTGTAGCCTCCCGACCCTGCTGAACTGGCTGAGAGGTAGCAGTCCCCTCTATAATATCTCCATGAATGGCATGCTGTAATTGCGTCTCCACCATCCTGAAGACAGATCAAACAAACAATTGCTGAGAATGAGTCGAAATAGCAAAGGAGGACAGTTATATTCAAGAAGAACAATATCAGCAAGAACTGAGATGGTATGAATTTGATATGAGTTTTTCCAAGTGTGATTGAGTACCTTCAAAATAACCTAATCCTATTGCAAGCTGTAGTGATACTCTAGTTCGAATACCACTACATAAACTCGATCTGCGTGGGCCACCACTAAAAATGTGTCACGACCCGCACCCACTGTGAGGGTACGAGAACGTAACAACGCCCAGCCTACGTCGCAGTGTCGGTGGTAGAACGCTATCCTAGGTCAATCATCTAACAATATAAAGGTACCTGTACAATATATACACTCCGAATGGAGGTGACATAGCAATATACAGTCTCAATCACATCTAAAGTAGAATGAAAGATAGGAAGATAGATAGATAAATACTGGAATGAAAGAAAAACCACATAAATACAACCAGAGAGTCTAAGTGTCTACTGACATAACAAATCAGAACATCCAGCTCAATACAAGACTCTAACACTGAAATGAAAGAATATATACAATCTAGATCTCAAATGACAGAAATAGAAAACCTAGACTAGGGAGCCTCAGTCTCTAAGCTAGTGGATCAGGCTGGAAATCCGGGTCACACATGGCATCTACAGCTGCCCCATAGTAGGTGTCTACGCAGGCCTCCTCCTCATCCTCTGTAATATTTTCAACAGGTCCAGTCAGGACGGGAGCGAGCACAAAACATCTCACGCAGTTCATATCGAGTTAGGAAATATAAAGCATGCAATAGAGTAAAGTACATAAAACGCTGAAAGAAGAAGATATATGAAAAACAGTAGAGATTTGATAACAGAAAATATCTAAATATGATAAGTAAGAACTGTAAGGAACATGTGATTTTAGAGCACAATATGGTTATGTAAACGGGTTAGGTTATACAATAAAATGGGACTCCTTTGTACGTGGGTGTACAATGGACATATACAATTTCTTATACAATAGGATTGATCACATAACCATTTCTACTTCCCCTCCCCAATCAATATACAAGGATCCAATTCAGTTACGTTACCTTATACAATGACTTGTACAATGGCTTGTACAATGGCTTGTACAATGGCTCAATGTGATACTGAGAGTACAATATGCACAATGAATGTACAATGATAAGGGTATTCAATAAATACAACATATAAGTGAAATGCACATCACAATATGTACTTAGTGAATACAAGGAGATAACATCTCAGAAGAAGATCCATATAGTACCAATCCGTGATAATGATCATGTCAGCATCAAGTACAGTAATCTAGAGCAAGAATATAAATCCATACAAGTATGAAACGGTCAGAGAATGTACTCGCCTGATATCCTGAGTGTCTGAAGAGAATATACTGTCCGAGGAGTGGTGTCTGTCTCCTATAGAACAGTACAAGTCACTATGAGTCCAAAAATGACAATAAGATACATTACAATGCTTCTAAATGAATCTAGGTCAATCTAGGTCAAATCTAAGTCACACCAAGCTAAACTAGGTCATACTAGGTCATACTGAGTCACACTAGAACAATCAAGGTCAAACTAGGTCAATCTGGGTCAAGGGTTGACTTACAGTTGACTTTTGGTCAAAAAGTCAACTCTGGTCAACTATGGTCAACACTGAGTCAACCCTAGGTCAAACAAGTCACATGTTGACCAATTGTTGACTTTCAGTTAACTGGTCAACTCTGGTTTGGTTTCGGTCAAATCTGGTCGCTTAAAGGCTAAGTTTGACTCTTGGTTGACTTTTGTTGACTTTGGTCAAAATGGTCAACCAACGTCAAAACTAGTCTATGAGCACTATATTTGATTATTACCAACCATGGGAACCAAGTTCTAACTCTATCTTAGACTCCAAACTCAAATACCCTATTCTATGCATTACCTACATTACCTTACCAAGGTAAATACCAATACCTTGTCCAATACCACTCTAACCTAGGAATACTAGCCTAGGCTTCCTAGGATAGCTAGATACTATCCTATACTAATATTACCTACCAAGAAAACTTAGTATTTAGGTCATCTAAGTCATCTTATGGTACATGTTGGCCATTTACCCTTACCTTGTCCTATACCTTACCAATATCACATATCACTCTCACATCTATGCAAAAGCTTCCCCCCCCACTACTCACCTATACAATAGCTCACCCACACATACAAATACATATATATCCTATCTAGACTCACACCCACTAACTCATATATATAACCATATATCTAAACTCATATAGGTTCTCCTATATAGACTTACACACACACTCAAATACAATGGGACACAAATATATATATAGGCTAACACATACACAACACCTAGGCTCACAAGGACACACACACAAGGCTCACACTAGGGACTGTCATGGGGTGTCATAGGGACTAATTTGTATGTACAGGACAGATATTGGGGGCATATCAATGGACTGATATTGTAGCCTATAAGGACTGAAATTGGGTTGCTATGATAGGGCTGAATTGTGGCATGTTGGGGCTAATTTATGAGTGATGTATGGGTTGATTTTTGTGGACTGATACATGGGCTAAGAGGGCTGTCATTTGGTCTAGATGAGGTTGGTTTTGACAGGAATGTGGGGACAGCCATATAAGGTAAAATCTGGACTGTCAAGTGGTATTTGGGGACAGCCATCTAGGTGGCTTGACTGGACTGAAATGGGGTTAACAAGGTTGTTTTGGGGACAGAAATCAAGGGTTCCTTGGACTGAATTTCAGGGGGTCTATAGGGACTATCAAGAGTGTTATGGACAGCATATAAGGGGGTTTATAGGGTCTGAAGTATAGGGTGTGTTGGGGACATGATGTTGGGCATATCAAGGACTGTTTTGGAAGCTATGGGGACTGGAATGGAATGGTTCTTAGGGACTAATTTTTGGGTCTGTTACTAGGATGTTAGGGACATATATGGGGGACTGATTTGGTACAGGTTTTTGGGGGTTTATTAGGACAGTGAAGGACAGGTATTTGGGACTGCATATATAGGAGTGTGAAGGGGGCATGTTAATGGGAGTACTTGGGGACTACCAATAAGGCTAAGGGGACTGGTTTTTGGTGTTAAAGGGGACCTGTCAATGGGCTAAACCCCTACCAACTGATGCCTAACTGTAGGATACATAGCTGCCTATTGGCAGCTGCCAATCAGCAGGACAGTCCCCTGTTTGGGGGGGACTAAAATGCCTATGTTGCTGCTGTGTTGACAGCAGGTTCCCCCCTTTTTCTCCCACTCAAACACTCCCCTTACTATCACATACACACACACCAATCTCTCTCAATCTCTATACCAAAACTCTACTCCCCATTCTCTCATACACTTCCAATACAACACACACACACACACATATAATCAAACACCACCTCTACACACTAACACACACACTATTCTCCAAACTTGGCCGACCACATAACCATATCCACAATACAAGAACACACATATATATACCATAATATATATTCATATATATATAAACCATATTATATATATACATATATGTATATATACATATAGAGATTGATATATATATCACCATATATATATATATATTTATAGATATAAACAATATGATACAATAAGATACATAGGAAAACTATTCCTAAACACATGAAAATCTAGGATTAAACATTAGACAACATCAAATCTATATATAGATAATTCCCCATGTGTCCAAGTAGGGGTTTTTCCACATGGACACAAACCTACACATAGGACACCTCTACAAGTGTCCAAATGGACACGAAATGGACACGAAACCATGGGGGTCATTCCTATGGGTTCAAAATAGACCTATATGCATGAGGAAATGAAAAGGAGAAGGGATTTATACCTCCCGGTAGATCGAATCAAAGAAAAGCCTTCCCGGAGCGACACCGACACATAGAGATTCCAAATGGACACAAACGAGCTCTGAATCCTTCCAAACTTGGCTATCACCTTCCTTTCATGGAGTAGAGGAGGAGAGAAGAAGATTTGGTGGAAGAAATGATAGATTTGGAGATGAAATCACTAGAGGGTGCTCTCTAAAAATTTGGGGAAGAACAAGAGAGAGAATGAAAAGGTGAAATAATAGAATGAACTCATGCCTATCCCCTCCTCACTTGGCCGGCCATATGGGCTGCTATGGCTGATTTTGAAATACCAATATTATCCTCCTCTAGCCTATTCTATTAGTTATTAGGAAAAGGGTTTAAGTCGGAGGCTAGTTTAGTCATTCTAACACACTAATCTAATTAATCATAATCCAAATAAATTAGCCTAGTCACTAACTAAAACAAATGACATGTGGGCCATGGCTAACTAGTGTGTGGATCCACTAGGGTCAAAACTATCCCGGGTCCCCATTTTAAGTCGGATTGAGCTGAAATTCGAACCCGACTCAAATAACCCCAAAATATTACAATAAATAAATAAATAATTCTAAAATAATAAAAATGAAAAAAATGACAAAAATACCCCTATTTTTGGAAATTAGGGGTGATACTCTCTGTCGGTTCTGAATCTGAGCTTGGACCAGGGCATACTGCTGGGGTCTCTGCTGCTGGAAGACTTGTGCCTGAGGCGGCAATGGCCTCGGAGGCTGGTATTGCTGCTGCTGCTGGTCCCCTTACCGAGGGACTAGTCTGGGCCGATGATGAACTAGCCCTATTCGGACAGGACCCTATCTTGTGGTCCGGTGCTCCACAAGCCAAGCACAATCCCTGTGCTCTGCGACACTCCGAAACAACGTGTCCTGGCTTCCCACAATGAGTGCAGCCCATTACGAAAGACTGATTCTGTTTTTGTTGCTGAGGGGACATGACTGACATTACTGAGGTTGCCTGCCTCGGAGTTCCAATTATCAAAGCCCTGACTGCCGGGGCTGGTGCTGTCGACTGGGTCATCTGGCCGTGAGATCGCTTCCGACCTCCGATCTTGTCCACGATTCTCTGGGAGGTATACTCATGCCTCCTAGCTGCTCTCAAGACTGCATCAAAAGTCTGATGCTTAAACTGCTCAACTGCCAATAGAATCTCCAGGTGAAGTCCCTGCTGGAACCGCTGGGCTCTATCATACTCGGTTGCCACCAAAGTGGGAGCAAACCGACTGAGTATGGAAAACTCGGCCGTATACCCGTCGACCGTTCTGCCCATCTGCTTCAGATTGGTGAACCTAGTCTGAAGATCGTCCTGAGCCACAGCATCGAAGTACTTGGTCCGGAACCTCTCACGAAATACTGTCCAGGCAATAGGCGCCACTAGCCCAACGGCCTGTACCGTCCACCAGCTGCGGGCAAGATCTAGTAACTGCAGGCGCACTATGACCACCTTCTCGTCTTCTGGGGTCTTGGCTGCTTCTAAAATTACCTCTGTGTCCTGAAGCCAAGCATCTGCAGCGATCGCATCTTCACTGCCATCAAAGAATGGAGGGTTCAGGCACTTGAAACTGTTCGCTGCACTGTTTCCATGACGACCGCCTCTGTTCAGAGCATTTTCTACTGCCTGGTGCAAGGCATCTCCTCTACGATCCTGGGAAGCTAACAAGGTCCTGATAAGACCTACCAAGGTGCCATCATCGGGCTCTGCAGGCTGGATGGACTGAACTGGTGGCTCGGGATCCCCGGTAGGAATGACTCGGGAGGCTGCTCCTGAGTGCTGGGCCTGATCTTCTGGTTGCTGCTGGTCCACGGGAGACGCTTCGTATTGCTGATCGACAGGTCCAGAAACAATGTCGCTGAAGAAGACGACATAGGTAACAATAAGGAAGGACCAGGACAGATCAATGATTACAAGCATGTGATCAAGACAAGAATTTCAGGGATTCAGAGAATACGAATAGAGATCAAGGACGAGTACTGATTGAGACATCTATTCGGTAAACCCTCACATATCTTGATTTACAAGACCTGCATGGGCCACCACTTAAACCATGTCACGTCCCAGAACCAGAACACTGGAGAGCGGGGGCAGACATAGCCAGCTACGTATAATGAAATGGGATCCACTCTACTATACGGTCACGGCTGTCTAGATATATGAGGGTTTATCTACAAGCCATCACTCTCCTATGGTCAATAACAAGCCTAGTGTCTCAATCACAAGCAAGTGAGTAAATGTTACAAGATGTACGATCACCAAATATACAATAGTAAGGCATCCCAAACATTACATATTCAGCTGATCATGAAGCTAGTCGTTACAAAATGTGAGGACTAGCAAGAGTTTAGTCATACATGATCAACCCTAGGTTGCCAATCATGTTACAGTCCGTAGGCAGACAGTAAGTAAAAATGTACACGAACTAACACTTGCTCGGCGGATAAATGCCTCAAAAGAATAATTTTACAATAGAGTAGGAGAGCCAAAATAAACCCACTCATTGTCCTGGTTACACTTGGTGTTCACCATCGGGCTGGAAAGTCGGTAGATCTCCTGGGGTTGCTCCGGAATCTGGTCATACAAAACCAGCTGGGTCAGGCCCCAGAAAGAGCAAGTGCCACAAAGGAGGCTTCACTTAGGAACTAAAACCAACAATTAGCACAAGAATATAATTACATAAAGACAGTAATGAAAAGACTTGATAACAACAGCAAACTGAGTACGAAGAAACCATTCAAGTAGCCAGGTCACAACCCTTAAACCAAACAAGGACCGGGATTGTAACCCTTCGCCTGAATAGAACTCCGTCTCCCAAATCTTGTTGGTAAGGTAAAACGTATCAAGCATGACAGGTGATATACGATGAGATAACCATGGGACTATTCAGATAACCAGGTTACAACCCGTAAACCAAACAAGGACCGGGGTTGTAACCCTTCGTCTGAACAGAACTTGGCTTCTCCCACCATTTATCGGCAAGGTAAATATAAGAAATGAGAAATGTAACAATCTTATACAGAATCAAGACGAGAATAGACCGGTAAACTCCATCCAACATTTCACGGCCAAGCAATAAGTACGGCTTGATACTTTAACTAACTATGGTTATCATAGGCCTAGTTACTAGCAAGATGCAGTGAGATTATTCCACAGCCACAAGCCCTGCAAACCATCCAGGTTATCCAGGTCGAATATTAGTACAATAAGGGTGCAACACATGACAGTGTGCTGGAAATATGCCCTACTCGTCGGCAGGCTACAGATCCCAAGTGGGGCGCCCAGATAACGGGATTGCCTGTAGCTGGAGAAATCTCTTCATAACTACTGGATTATTCTAGTTATTAGCCTTAGCCATTTACAGTGGGTACCCCTGACCATGGTACTCAGGGGTCCCCATCCTAGACATGATGCAAGACAATACTGGTTCATTTGTACAAGCACAATCGTCCACGGTGTCCAGGCCATTCAATCTTGTCGTGTTATGTTAGCCGTCGCAACAGCATTCGAGATATATCATGTCAGGTTATCATGTCAAGAGTGTAGTGCCCCGTCCCTACATCGTGCCCTGTACTCTATCCACAGGGTACGCGAGAAAGGAACACTGTCGCTATCGATTCGGTCGGGACCGATAGGTCGGGATCGGCCGAGTTGATCAAACGGGAACGGTTGAATTAAGATTCATTCCTCGTTATGGAATGTCTTCTTCGGAACCAAGTCCCATGTTCAGCGGGTTGCGCCTCGAGGATTGACTCTGCGGCTGAGTCGGAAGAGACCTCCCGTTGCTCTGCTTTTCACGCCGCTTGCGTTGGTTTTGGCTTTGTTTCCTGAATGCGTTTTCGTGAATGTTTTTAATGGTTTTCATGGCTTGCGTTTCGAACTCACATTTCTTATCGAACTCCTTGAATAATGCAGTGTTCTAATCGGTTGCTTGTGCGATTTCAGGTAATCGCGTAGGCGACGTCTAGCACGACCAACAAGTTCTCTCGCCGAAGTAAACTCAAGGTGAGTGGCTGACCTTCTCTTCTCGACCCCTTCTTAAGTAAATCAATAGTGTTGTTGTGGAGGAAAGATTGAATACAGAGGCACGGGCACGGTAAAATGGTCAAGATTCAAAGTGAAAGTGGGCAATACCTTAACAACTGAATAATGTCTTAACTCGGTCATTGGACAACTTGTCAACAAGGGAGAGTTTCCTCGAGCGATAACCCGCGGCCACGGTACCGACTCGGCCTAGGAGGAAACACGGTATAGCTGTGCTGGATGATAGCACGGGTTAAGCGAAGACTTGCAGCGGGGCTCGCTACTTGCGCTGCAAGGGCCCCGGCTAACAAAGCTATAGTCCAGGATGGCTTGTCATGCCAGTGGCCAGTCACACGCAATATTGTACTTGGTATGTAAATGATAACAATTGACAGGGAAGAACATGGTAAGTTTCATAAGGAACGGCGCGGCCCGCCGGGGTAAGTTTCAACGTAAATTTCATTATGCTTGTCATATGCTTGTTTGAAATTCATTAGGATGGTTAGAAACATTCATACTCTAAGTCATATAAACTCATCAACCAAAGGAGAGCTTGGAACTTAACTTGCCATGCACCAGTACAAAGTGTAATGTACTGATCCTCGCTCTCCACGCAGGTACCCCGAACTACGAAGGGCGTGCCCCTTGAAAGCTCAAGGCGAAGTGAACCCTTTTGAAGCCTCGTCCGCGTGTAAAGGCTTGTTACTGGATTCCTTTTGAAGAAGACCCGCACTCAGTCCAAAAGAAGATGACATCTCGACTCGCCTCGATAGCAGGTGAAAATGTGTAATGGTTTTTGTTTGTAAAAAAGGATATAATGTATGGAACGACTATCTCATCGACGTTCATTTTGTAAGTTGAGTCATGTTGTAGCCCGCACGACAATGATTGTAAAGAAGTCAATATAAAGTTTTTATTATCAATAAAAAAGTCTATTTCTATTTCAAATGTGTCATTCAATTTCTCTGCGTACTCTAACTTGATGTTGTGTTTCGGATAACCTTATGACTATGCCTTGTGCGATCGCAACTTAGGTTCGCACGACATCACGTCCGGGGGACGACTATCGATTCTACGGAATCGGGGCGTGACATAATGGTATCAGAGCACGGCTTTACATCCTTTGGCCTCGCGTCTAGAGTTCCAAAACCTTTGACCTCGCATCGATGAGATAAGTTGTTCCATACAATGAGTCTGTAATAATTTGTGACTGATGCGTTTGCCTTCGTATCGCAGAAGTGACGGAACCCACGGCCGAACAAGAACAGAGCGCTTCAAGCGGCTCTAGTAGTTCGCATCGTCCGCGGGCCGGACCTTCTAACGATACCATCGAAAGGATGCTGCGCATGATAGAGGCGCAGCGAAACCAGTCCGAGAACCGACATCAACAGGTAGAGGAACGTCAGGCCCAGTTCGAAGTTCGCTTCGAAGCTCGCTTTGACGCACATGCCAAACTTCAACAAAAGCAGTTAGATACCCTACAGCAGATCGTCCAGACCACGGCAGCCAACGAAAATTCTGCGACTGCGCCCACCGTCACCGTACCTGCTGCCACCGTGCCGACGATCCAACCCATTGAAGTCGATACGGAGGAGACCGAGCGTCAACTAGCGGCACCGAAAAAGTACAACTTTGAAGTGTCAGAATTCAAAAAGGCGTGCTGTACTTCCTTCAGCGATACCGAAGGCCCTTCCATGGCGATCGACTGGTTGGAAGAGCTGGAAGATCACTTTGAGCTTCTTGGCATTGAAGAATCGAAGCAAGTCGCCTGCGCACAACTTCAACTACGGTTGAACGCGCACGACTGGTGGGCTGTACGCAAGCGAGCGATCCGACAGGACAATACCACCGTGCCGATCTCTTGGGCCACGTTCCGCAAAGCTTTCGAACTCCAGTACCTTCCATCAGCCGTTCTTCAAGCGAAGGAAAATGAATTCATGCAGTTGAAGCAAGGGAGTCGGACAGTGGAACAGTACGCCGCAGAATTCAACAAGATGTCTAAGTTTGTTGGCCAATTTCTGCCGACTGAAGAGTGCCGTGTGCGACGGTTCGAAGTGGGTCTACGACACTATCGGTGCGCATGTCGGGGTCCCAGAGTACAAGACCGTGGGCGAGGCTCTGAATCATGCGCTCCGCCTTGAGAACCTGCATCATTCCAGTGCTGACGACGTTGTGCGCCACTCCAATCACAAACGTCCTAGATATACGGGTGGAAACAACTACGCGTCGAAGCGTCCAAATAATGGCAGCAACAGAGGGCGTACCCCTCCGATTCCTTGCAGCAAATGTCACAACCCTGGCCACCATCCCAATGATTGTCGTGTTCACGAAGGAGAATGTTTCTTTTGCGGACAAAGGGGGCACCAATTCCGAGAATGCCCGGTTCGGAAACCAAATCATCCCAATGCACCACCACAACAACACCGTCAAGAGAATCGAGGACAGGTGCCCCGACCCCCTCAGCCCACTCAACCCGACAACCAAGCCCGACGCCCTAATGCACAGGGGCGTGTCTTTGCCATGACTCGAGACGAGGCGTATACTTCCGACACTGTTGTGACAGGTATATTAAATTTCAACAATGTACCTACTCGTGTGTTATTTGATTCAGGCGCCTCGTATACTTTCATATCGACGAATTTTGCCGCCGAGCACAAATTTTCTGTAATATCATTAGATCTCGACCTTAGCGTAAGCACACCTTCCGGCGCACCAATTCTCACAAACTTAGCTTGCGCCGGCGGGATTATCTGTATCGGCGGTCAAAAGATCGGTCTTGATGCGATAGTTCTAGATATGAAGGACTTCGACATCATACTGGGCATGGATTGGCTCGGTCCGTGCAACGCAACCATAGACTGTGCTGAAAAGAAGGTCACATTCCGTATACCTGGAGTGCCTGAATTCAGCTACTCGTATGGTGAGACGTCGCCGACCTGCATGGTGATCTCCGTAATATCTGCTCGACGGATGCTGCATTCCGGGTGCGAAGGCTATCTAGCTTCCGTTGGAGACATACGACAGGATGGTGCAAACGCGAGAGAGACCGACGTTGTGGCAGAATTCCCAGACGTGTTCCCGGACAAGCTACCCGGCATGCCGCCCGATCGAGAAATAGAGTTCACTATCGACACATTCCCCGACACCCGGCCGATCTCGAAGGCTCCGTACAGAATGGCCCCTGCAGAATTGAAAAAATTGAAGACACAACTTCTGGAATTGCTCGACAGAGGGTTTATCCGTCCGAGTGTCTCGTCGTGGGATGCGCCCGTGCTGTTCGTGAAGAAGAAGGATGGATCGATGCGGCTCTGCATCGACTATCGAGAATTGAACAAAGCCACCGTCCGAAACAAATATCCCCTGTCCCGCATCGACGACTTGTTCGACCAGCTCTAAGGTGCAACGGTATTTTCGAAGATTGATCTACGATCGAGTTATCACCAACTCAAAGTCAAGCCAGATGACGTGCCGAAGTCTGCCTTTCGCACTCGTTACGGCCACTACGAGTTCTTGGTAATGCCGTTCGGTCTGACAAACGCCCCTGCCGTCTTCATGGATCTAATGAATCGGGTATTCCGTCCGTTCGTTGACAAGTTCGTAGTAGTCTTCATCGATGATATCCTCGTCTACTCGAAGGATCGAGCGCAACATGCAGAGCATCTGCGGACGGTACTCCAAACCCTTCGAGAGAATCAGTTGTACGCGAAGATGAGCAAGTGCGAGTTCTGGCTGAACAGTGTCTCATTCCTTGGGTACATCATCTCCGCCGTGGGCATCGCAGTCGATCCGTAGAAAGTCGAGGCAGTTGCTGATTGGAAACGGTCCGCATCAGTTAGCAAAATTCGAAGCTTCCTAGGCTTGGTGGGATACTACCGACGCTTCGTGAAGGACTTCGCGAAGATTGCATCGCCGTTGACTCGTCTCACCCAGAAAGGAGTCGCATTCAAGTGGTCAGACGACTGTGAAGCTTCCTTCCAGGAGATCAAACAACGGCTCGTTTCGGCCCCGATACTTGCTCTTCCTGAAGGGACGGAGGGATTTCAGATCTTCAGCGATGCTTCTGGCCAGGCTTCGGGTGTGTGCTCATGCAGCGGGATAAGGTGATATCTTTTGCTTTCCGGCGGTTGAAACCGCACGAGAAGAACTACCCCACGCATGACCTAGAATTAGCGGCGATTGTGTTTGCGTTGAAGCTGTGGCGTCACTATCTCTATGGCGTGGCGTACAGGATTTATACGGACCACAAAAGCCTCAAGTATCTCTTCACCAAGAAAGAATTGAATTTACGACAGAGGCGATGGCTTGAGCTGATCAAAGACTATGACTTATCAATCGACTACACGCCGGGCAAGGGAAATGTGGTAGCAGATGCACTGAGCCGGAAGTACTTAGCTTCGTTATGCATCAACGATCGACTGCTGCGTGACTTGGAAGGAATGGGCATTGAACTCCGAGTTCGTTTCAGAGACGTGAAACTAGCGCAACTGCGGGTGGAACCGAGCCTACTGGAGAGGATCAAGTCTGCACAGAAGGACGACCCCTACCTGGAGAAGATGCAGAAGCTGATATCGACAGAAAAAGCGTCTGACTTTGCAGAGGACGAGTCGAGAGTGTTGCACGTGAAGGGACGACTATGCGTACCGGACGACGTAGAACTTAGAAAGGAGATAATAACGGAGGCACACTATGCAAAATATGTCTTGCATCCTGGCAGCACCAAGATGTATAAGGACGTTCGCGTTGTCTTTTGGTGGCACGACATGAAGAGGGACGTAGCACTCTTTGTGTCAAAATGTATGGCCTGTCAGCAAGTCAAAGCCGAGCACCAGCGACCGGGCGGGGAGATACAGAACCTCACCATTCCAGAGTGGAAGTGGGATCACATCACTATGGACTTCGTTGTTGGCTTGCCGAGGATGCCGCGGGGAAACGACGCCATCTGGGTCATCGTCGATCGACTAACCAAGTCAGCACACTTTATCGCCATCAAAGTTACTTGGAGCGTCGATCGTCTTGCTCAGATATATCTTGATGAAATAGTTTGGCTGCACGGGGTCCCAGTTTCTATCGTCTCGGATCGGGATGGACGGTTCGTAGCGCGCTTCTGGAGTAGTCTACATTCAGCACTGGGGACCAAGTTGAAGTTCAGCTCAGCTTATCATCCTCAGACTGACGGCCAAACAGAGCGGGTGAACCAAATTCTCGAAGACATGTTGCGACTCTGTGCTATCGACTTGAAGTCAAGCTGGGACGTCCATCTACCGCTGGCCGAGTTTGCATACAACAACAGCTATCAGTCCAGCATCCAAATGACGCCGTATGAAGCTTTGTATGGCCGGAAGTGTAGATCGCCCATTTGCTGGGATGAAGTCGGGGAACGGCAGATACTTGGTCCGGAGCTGGTGGAGCAGACTGTGCAGAAGGTCAAGTTGATACGAGAAAGATTGAAGATAGCACAAAGCCGGCAGAAAAGCTATGCCGACACGCACCGACGCCCCCTCGAGTTCTCGGAAGGCGACCATGTATTCCTGAAGGTAATGCCTATGCGTGGAGTTTCCAGGTTCGGTGCGAAAGGGAAATTGAGCCCGAGATTTGTTGGCCCGTTCGAAATATTGAAGCGAGTCGCCCCGGTAGCTTACCAAATTGCCTTGCCGCCTGCGTTGTCAGAGGTACATAATGTCTTCCACGTATCGCAAATGAGGAAGTACGTGCATGATCCGAGCCATATTGTGGATTTGGGTAAGCTGGACCTGAAGGCGGACTTGTTATATGTCGAAGAGCCGGTACAAATCTTGGAGCTCAAGGATAAACTTCTCCGCAACCGTGCTATTCCTCTAGTCCGCGTCCTCTGGAGAAACCATTCGGTCGAGGAGTCGACGTGGGAGCTTGAGTCAGAAATAAAGGAAAAGTTTCCTTCATTGTTCTCGTAGAGGTAGGTTCTATTTTAAGTTTCGAGGACGAAACTTTTTCTTAGTTGGTTATGGTGTAGTGCCCGTTCCCTACATCGTGCCCCGTACTCTGTCCACGGGGTGCGCGAGGAAGGAACACTGTCGCTATCGATTCGGTCGGGACCGATAGATCGGGATCGTCCGAGTTGATCGAACGGGAACGGTTGAATTAAGATCCATTCCTCGTTATGGAATGTCTTCTTCGGAACCAAGTCCCATATTCAGCGGGTTGCGCCTCGAGGATTGACTCTGCGGCCGAGTCGGGAGAGACCTCCCGTTGCTCTGCTTTTCACGTCGCTTGCGTTGGTTTTGGCTTTGTTTCCTGAATGTATTTTTTGAATGTTTTCGATGGTTTTTATGGCTTGCGTTTCGAACTCGCATTTCTTATCGAACTCCTTGAATAATGCAGTGTTCTATCGGTTGCTTGTGCGATTTCAGGTAATCGCGTAGGCGACGTCTAGCGCGACCAACAAGTTCTCTCGCCGAAGTAAACTCAAGGTGAGTGGCCGACCCTTCTCTTCTCGACCCCTTCTTAAGTAAATCAATAGTGTTGTTGTGGAGGAAAGATTGAATACAGAGGCACGGGCACGGTAAAATGGTCAAGATTCAAAGTAAAAGTGGACAATACCTTAACAACTGAATAATGTCTTAACTCGGTCATTGGACAACTTGTCGACAAGGAAGAGTTTCCTCGAGCGACAACCCGCGGCCACGGGACCGACTTGGCCTAGGAGGAAACACGGTATAGCTGTGCTGGATGATAGCACAGGTTAAGCGGGGACTTGCAGCGGGGCTCGCTACTTGCGCTGCAAGGGCCCCGGCTAACAAAGCTATAGTCCAGGATGGCTTGTCATGCCAGTGGCCAATCACACGCAATATTGCACTTGGTATGTAAATGATAACAATTGACAGGGAAGAACATGGTAAGTTTCATAAGGTGCGACGCGGCCCGCCGGGGTAAGTTTCAACGTAAATTTCATTATGCTTGTCATATGCTTGTTTGAAATTCATTAGGATGGTTAGAAACATTCATACTCTAAGTCATATAAACTCATCAACCAAATGAGAGCTTGGACCTTAACTTGCCACGCACCAGTACAAAGTGTAATGTACTGATCCTCGCTCTCCACGCAGGTACCCCGAACTACGAAGGACGTGCCCCTTGAAAACTCAAGGCGAAGTGAACCCTTTTGAAGCCTCGTCCGCGTGTAAAGGCTTGTTACTGGATTCCTTTTGAAGAAGACCCGCACTCAGTCCAAAGAAGATGACATCTCGACTCGCCTCGATAGCAGGTGGAAATGTGTAATAGTTTTTGTTTGTAAAAAGGGATGTAATGTATGGAACGACTATCTCATCGGCGTTCATTTTGTAAGTCGAGTCATGTTGTAGCCCGCGCGGCAATGATTGTAAAGAAGTCAATATAAAGTTTTTATTATCAATGAAAAAGTCTATTTCTATTTCAAATGTGTCATTCAATTTCTCTGCGTACTCTAACTTGATGTTGTGTTTCGGATAACCTTATGACTATGCCTTGTGCGATCGCAACTTAGGTTCGCACGACATCACGCCCGGGGGACGACTATCGATTCTACGGAATCGGGGCGTGACAAAGAGTGCACCACTTCGGACCACTATCAAGAATTATCATGTCAAGTTATCATGTCAAATTTGTCAGGTCAAGTTATCTTGTCAGGAGTGCACCACGGCGGGTCACTATCAAGTCATGTCATTATCAAGGAGGGGAAAAACTTGCACAATTAAATAATAATATATATATAATATATATATTCTTGAAGCCAAGGAGAAACTCTACAACTTCCATGTTGGAAGTGAGAAGAAATTCTGACCACAATTCAGGCAAATAAAATATTTAAACAATCAAAGTGGACCCCATGCGGCCCAAAAGTGGGAGAACATACATGCGGTCAAAGAGAGTGGAAGGCCACCCATGCGGCCAATATTAAATAGTGGCCATACGGCCCAATCAAATGGCCATGTGCGGCCAGCATGGCATTGGCCATGCGGCCAGACAAATATTTCCATATGCGATCAACCTTGATTTCTAAGCATGCAAATTCTAATATATAAAATGCTTGCAAGAACTTAAGTCCATGCGGGCAACTCACTGTACAAAATCATGCAAGCAAAATATACATGCATGCTTGCATTAAATAATACAAGCATAAGTACAAAAATATATTTTGTACTCTCATGCGGCCAACCTACTGTACCAAGTATACATGCATTAATATAATGCATTAAATAGTGCTTGCAAGTATAAACATGGGATTCCCATGCATTAATAACATGCGGCTGGTGCTAAATATACATGCATGCTTGCATGCATTAATATTCTCATGCAAGTGTTGTATGCATCTAATGCATGCAAAGTAAAGTGCCATTCATATATATATTAGCAGGCATCTTTGCATGTAAAATATAATTGCCACGCGGCCAGGAATCATTGGAAGGGGGGCATATGCGGCTAGCTTTGCTCCCCATGCGGCCAGCTTGCAAAGCCATGCCAATTGCATATTTATGCGGCCAACACAAAGCCTTGCTAATGTGTTCATGCGGCTGGCATGCAAAACTAACACTAAAGCATGCAAAAGCATGCTATTTGGATACTAATGCATGCAACCACTAACTATTAAATATTAATGCATGCTTTAACCACTAACTGTTAAATATTAATGCATGCCTTGAGTACTAATGCATGCAGCCTAACTATTTAAATATTTAATGCATGCTTTGAATAGTAATGCATGTAGCTATTTAAATACTATTCCATGCGGCAATAACAATTAATAAGGCCATGCGGCTCAGGCAATATTTAATGTTAATGGCCAAGGCAAATTGCTTACATGCACATGCGGCTAAGCAAGTTGGCCAAGCAAAATAAGCATGCGGCTGGCCATGCAAAATGCATATGCGGCTGGCTAATTAAATGAGGCCATATGTGGCTAAGAATTGTCCACTGGCCTATGCGGCCCAGGCAAGTTGCATGCAATTGCATGCAAGCTTGCAAGCAACTGACCATGCAATAAATAATGCTCATGCGGCCAGAAGCTAAAATGCTCATGCGGCCATGGTGAAATTAATAGCTCCCACAGAGAACATGTCCATGAAAAATACCAAGACCTCCATGCTCCTCCAACAATATCAGGAACCTAAATCCAAACTCCCGTAGGTCAAATTTAGACAAAATAGAATTTTTTACAAGATAGAACCATCAACTAGCAAAATATGCAATCTTGATAGATCAAATTCATGGAAACCAAAAATACCACAAAACTAGATCTACAAGAAATTATCCATCGAAATGAAAAATACTAAGTACTAAAGTGGGTTAGAAACACATGAGGAAGACAATGGAACAATAAAAATGGACTTCCTCCATGAAGCAAGATGCACTTGCCTAAGCTCTCCACTCTCTCTGGTTGGTGGAGAAGTAAAGATGGAGAAGAAGTGAGTAATGAGTAATAATGGAAGAGAGAGAGTAGAATTGATATTTATGGGGGGAGTGGTGGTAGGTGGGAGTGGTTCTCCACATGATAAACCAAAATAAGCAAGGTCAATTAAACCGAACCGAACCAAGCCAATGCAATTACCATGATGAACCATAAGCCAATTAAACCAATCAAACAAAATTACCCAAAATTAACTAATCATGATTAACAAAATACGGGTCCAAAACACGTATACGTACACTAAATACGTATCACGAATTTGGGACACTACACCACTTCATAATTAGAAGCACGTGGACGTGAAAATATTTCAAGTGGTGGAGAAACTTGAGTAACAAAAATACTTATAAATGACGATTGCAAATTAACTTCAAGAACAAAATTTCATGCTTGATCAGAATCTATTAACAAACAATGAGAAACGAAAACATGTCTTAAAATAAATTCATATCGAATAGAAAAAGAGTTAATAATCAGAGTTCGTAGACTATCTAATGTACTAATACGATCGGTTAAAAGAAGTTGTGTAAAACCGCCTTCGTATGATAACCCATTTACTGAACCTCCATGTGAGCACGATATTCTTAGGCTCTGATCCATATCGAAAAAATGGACAACTTCTAATTTGTAGAAAATTTTGAAGAATGTAGAGCGCTGCTAATAGAAAGTGAAAGGAAGAATAGAAAGAGTGAAGTGGGAATGAAATTCTCTCACAATCACCTCGTTTATATAGATGCAATCACCAACCGTTAGAAATACGAACGTTAGAAATGTGAACGTTAGAAATATGAACGTTAGAAAGCGGAACGTTAGAAGGGGTGGCCCGACGACATAGAGGATGGCGCCAAGGGATGTCTGGCGACATCTATGATGGCGCCGAGGGGGTGGCGGCCCTCTGGCGCCATCACAGATGTCGCCAGGGGGGCAGCCGTATGGCACCATCTATGATGTCTTATGACCCCTTTTTTTTTGTAAATTCTCTAAAGTTACCCCCTTTCTTATAATTACCCTAAAGTTTACCCCCCATGAAATTTCCTCAAACTTTTTTTTTGTAATAAGTTGATACCTCAACTATTATTTTTTTCAACTTGATACCTAATTTTTCAAAAAACCCCAAAATGTCCTTATCCCTTCCCTCTTCCCTTCTCCCCTCCCCCCCTCCCCCACTCCGGCCACCCCCACCCTCCCGCTCCGCCTTCCCTCTGGCCATCCCCCTCTCCCACGTCCGGCCAACCCCCCCTCCCGCTTCCGGCGCCACCGCCGCGGCGGCGGCTGCTGCTGCGGCGGCTGATGCGGCGGCGACTGCTGCTGCCGCGACAGCCGGCGGCGGTGGGGGTAGGGGGGTTGGCCGGACGCGAGAGAGGGGGGTGGCTGGAGGGGAGGCGGAGTAGGAATGAGGGGGTAGCCGGAGTGGGGGAGAGGGGGGTTGGGAGGAGGGGGGGTAATTTAAGGTTTGAGCAAGGGTATTTTCGTCCCAAAATTTTTTTGGGTATCAACTTGTTACAAAAAAAAAATAGGGTATAAAGTTGAAAAAGCGGAATAGTTGAGGGTAGCAAAGTGCAATTAAGCCTTGTAAAAAATGACTTCCAATAGAACTGGTGGAGAAATTGTATATATTTTTTTATAAACATCTAAGGAATTTATGTAATAAAAGTATATTTATAGGGATTAAAATGCATATTTGTTCAATCGAGTCTTCCGGTCTGGATATGTTAATATTTGGATCCGGCCCAGTCCGAGACATTATTTAGGGTGTGTTTGGTAAACCGTATTTGGAGGTGGGATTTGGATTTTTATGGATTTGAAGACAAATTCATGGAATCCTATGTTTGGTTGGAGATGGATTTGGATATGAAAAGTATGACAAAATCCAAAACTTGGATTTGGTTAGATTTTGGAGGAAAAAAATAATTATTCTTTAATAATTTCGTTAAAATATTTATTATTTAATAATTTGTTAGAAATTAGTAAATTTAAAATTAGTTAATCTTTAATAAATTCGTTAAAAATATTTATTCTTTAATAATTTCGTTAAAAATTAGTTAATTAATAAAAAAATAACTATTTTATTAGTATTACTAATTAATAAAAAATAGTATTATTAATTAAAAAAATTAGTTAATTAGTTAATTTCGTTATAATCATAATTAATAATTATTAGTATTATTATAATATTAATTAATAATTTGTTAATTATTAATAATCATAATTTACTAGTATTATTATTATATTATTACTATTATTATTATTATTATTATTATTATATTAATTAATAATTTATTATTATTATTATTATATTAATTAATAATCATATCCTATGTTTAGTATTATTGATTAAAAAATTAGTTAATTAGTTAATTTTGTTATAATCATATTAATAATTTTTTAGTATGATTATAATATTGATTAATAATTTGTTAATAATTATTTTATTATAATCTTAATTAATAATATTTTAATCACAATTAGAATCATATTTTATAATAATTTAATTAATAATTTACTAATCATAATAATATTAATTTATAATTACTATTTTTAAAATATTTAATTTATAGTTAATTAATCGTTAATTATTAATTATTAATCAATAATTATAATTTACAGTTATTAATCGTTAATAAAAATTATCAATTGTTAATTATTAATTATTAATTATTAATTATTAATCGTTAAATATAATTTATAGTTATTAATTATTAATCGTTAATTATTAATTATTAATTATTAATCTTTAATTATTATCCTTATTTATTTAAAAATTAACTAATCATTAATTATTAATTTTATAATTAATAATAACTAATCGTCAATTATTAATTACTAATCGTTAATTACTAATCGTTAATTATTAATTTTATAAATAATAATAACTATAACTAATCATAATTAATTAATAGCTTAATTATTGATCATGACTATAATTTAATTATTAATCATAAATTCAAATCCTATGTTTGGTTGGAGTTGGATTTGGAGTTGGATTTGAATCTTGAAATCCACGATTTGGATTTGGAGGATTTCTAAATCCAAATCCAAATAGTGAAATCCGGTTACTAAACAAGCCCTTAGTACATATCATGTGAAAAGGATCACTCCGCACGTGACCAAGAGGTGAGAGTTGGCTGGAGAATATCTTGCAAAAATATTCCGGGAACGAAATGACGCTTTTGCCCCTACGGCAAGCTTCTAGTTGGCTTACTAAAAATATACAAGGAAAAGCCGAAAGCGTACTAAAAATATACTTTGGAATAGCGAACCTTTTCAAATGGCCGGACGGCTTTTGCTTGATTAAAAAATTTATTAATATTGAATATTCTTAATCAGATCCAGTGGCAAAAGTCTGATGTGGCCGATATTAGCAGCTTGTCGCAGCCGATATACCGGTGCCGATCCCTAGACTAATATGTTATTTTGGTACCATTACCGTAAGAAAAAATAAATTTTGACAAATGCATGGTCTCATATAATATACAATATTAGAGTTTGGATGTTCAAATTGTCCGACATTAGAGTCTGAGTCTCAGTATAGCTCAAAATTGGTACATAACAGTAAAAATGAAATCCAGACACTAATTCCGAATAATTTGGAGAGTCAAATCCTAATATTACATATTGTATGAGACCCTATTACTAAATAACATTTTTTTGTTATTTCGAAAAAAAAAAGTTTTTGTTGGATAGCATAATTTGTTTATTTTAAGAACAGGATTGTGCATTTTTATTGGACCCTGAATTTTAACTTTTGGTTTCGTTTTTTTTATTATACCCTGAATGTATAAGAGCAACAACCAACACATGCTGGAAATGAGAGTATATGTGGGCTACTGCGTGTAAGCTGATTTGGAGCAAGCACTTGAAAGCTTAATAACATCTAAACGAAGCAACTTGTTGGAAGATTAGACGGTTGGTCAAAAAAGAGTGCACATTATTAGAGTCTTATATAACATAACAAAAAAATTCATCTGGGAAGATAAAATTTAACAAATTTGACTCGCGTCAGACATTATAAAATTAAAAAAAAAAGTGCGCCAGACTTGTGTTAAAAAAAAATTGGCCGCCAGTGTGACTGGTGCCAGATTTTCTTCTTTCTTTTTTTTCACGTATAATGTCGGTTTTTGTTTGGTTTGTTTGGTTTTTTTAGTTTAATTTGGTTTATCTTTTAATGTGATTTAGTATATTAGTTAACTTGATATTATCTATATTACACTATAGATAATAACAAAATATATATAGATAATATACATATAGATTTTAATTTGCATGATATCTATATGTATATTATCTATAATATTTTGTTATTATTATTATTATTATTATTATTATTATTATTATTATTATTATTATTATATATTAATTTGTATAATGATTAATATGGATAATAACAAAATCTATTAGTCAATGTACAAATAAATATGAAATATAGATAATAAGAAATAATATATACAAACTAATATATATATATATATATATATATATATATATATATATATATATATATATATATATATATATATATATATATATATATATATATATATATATATATATATATATATATATAAATAAATATATACAAATTAATGTGATTTAAGCTATTAGTTATCTGTATAATGATTAAAAGAAATTTGGTTTTTTAGTTTGATTTGGTTTATCTTTTAATGTGATTTAATCTATTAGTTAATTTGATATTATCTATATTATACTATGGATAATAACAAAATATATATAGATATTAATTTGTATATAGATAGATATGTATATTATCTATTATAATTTGTTATTATCTATATTTCATATTTATTTGTACATTGACTAATAGATTTTGTTATTGTCTATCTTAATCATTATACAAATTAATATTTATAATAACAAATTAATATATATATAGATATCTATAATAATAAATAAATATATAATAATAATAACAAATTATTATAGATAATATACATGTAGATATCTATATATAAATTAAAATCTATATGTATATTATCTATATATATTTTGTTATTATCCATAGTGTAATATAGATAATATCAAATTAACTAATAGATTAAATCACATTAAAAGATAAACCAAATTGAACTAAACAAACCAAACAAAAACCAACATTATACGTGACAAAAAAGAAGAAAGAAAACCTGGCGCTCCCTTTTTCTTTTTTTTTAACCCACAAGTTTGACGCCAGTCCAAGAATTTTTTTTAACAATTTTTAATGTCTGTCGCCAGTATTACTGGCACCATATCCTCTTTCTAAAAAAATTCAAAAACATGTCCTCTTTTACGCAAATTTGTTAAATTTCATCCTCCAAGATGAAATTTTTCGATAACATAATGAAGGAATGCCTTCAATGGACTTGGCCTGTGTGAATCACAAAGTATTGACAACTAGCTAAACGATTCCGGATAAATGGAAAAAGTTAAGGATCAAGGACTCGCATCCAGAAGCGGTACTTTTATTTTATAAAAAACGAAATTATAAATTAGACATGCCAGCCTCTTTTCTTTCGACGATCAACACGTGATTCTGTACATCAGTTGACATCACCATCTAGGGGTGCAACTCGGGCGGGTTGGGTCGGGTTTGAGGTCAACCCGAGCCCAACCCGATAGATCATAAGCATAGCCCAAGTCCAAGCCCGACCCGACTTCGGGTTCAACATATGAAGCCCAAGACCAAGCCCGGAGGATCGGGTTGGACTCGGGTTGGGTCGGGTCCATCGGATTTATCGGACTCTAATATGATATTTGAAATAATTTTAAACAAGAGTAATAATAAATGCATAATCAAATAGCAATCAAGCCTCAATCATTACAAAATAAAACTGAAATGAGATTTAGGACAAGGAGTTGAAGAGTTCGGGTGAAAAAAATTATAGTTTAAACTTTTTATTTAAGTAGTATGAAACAATATATATATATATATATATATATATATATATATATATATATATATATATATATATATATATATATATAAATTATATGTATGTTGGGTTTCGGGTTCTTCGGGTTACCCAACACATGAACCCAAGCCCAACCCGATTTTTGATCGGGTTCAAATATTTTAACCCGAGCCCAAGCCCGAACCCGAATATCTTCAACCCTAACCCAACCCATTAACGGATTTACCCGATCGGGTTCGAATTTAGCCCGCCCGAGTTGCACCCCTATCACCATCACCATAACTGCCTCCACCGCAGCCACTCGTGGACTATCACCTTCTTTGGCCAGATCTTCAACCCGTTCAGAAAATCAGTTCATTGTGCATCCACCTTCAAACCAATGTCCAAAGGGGAATAATTTAGAATGTACAACCATAAATTCTCACTTAGGATTTATTATAGACTTCTTATATCTTGATGTTTATTCATTTGGCAAGTTATCCTATACTTATTGATTAGTAGCTTAGAACACATGGTATAAATGTAGGAGATGAACGTAAGTTTATATTTGGGCTAATTAGCGTTTGGATCCTGGATTTTATATTAGATTAGTGTTTAGGTCTTGATTTATCCAATTGGAAAATTTTAGATCCTGGATTTATTTATTTTTCTTTCTTTCTTCTGATTATGTCCTTCCCAGATTAGTGTTTATGGCATCTTTAGAATCTTGATGATGGCATCAACAATTGTCCTAGTTTAGTAGTTGCTTTCTTCTGCTTGTAAAATAATTTATATGTCTTTCATAATTTTGCTCTTCTATATTCTTTTTATGTTTTATAATGTTTCTTTTGGAAATAAGATATAAATAAATTCCTTCAAAAGCCAGTGCAGCTATGTTGCACGGATACAAATACAACATAACACAAAATTGACACGCGACATAGATATGGTACCACCATTTTGGCATGTTCTATTGTATTTCGGAGTGTGTTTAGTGTCTAGTACGTGTCCGACACAGACATGGTAATCATTTTGAAGTGGCAAAAAAATAAGAAACTAATATTTGAACCTTCTACATATCAAACTTGCTTTTCTAGGATGACTAGTTGCTATCAGCACACTGAGATCCTTGAATCCCTCTTCCACACTGCTGAACTCCCAACACATCTAGATTATTCATTATTCAATATTAAGCTGCTATTACCAAAATCTGAGAGTTATATGGAACTGAGCCACATGTACATCCATAAACCTTATAACCTTAAGGTCATGACAATTCAAATTATTAGAATTCATTTCATATATATAACTCAAGAAAGCAACAATAAAACTTCATTAAAATCATCAGTCAAACCTAGTATACATTTTTTTCCTATAAAGTATTTGCTGAACATAATAGGAGTAGCAGAAAGAAGAAAAAGAAAAAAGAACAAGCATCGTGATTATCCCATAAATAGAATTTTCGTACAGTGGGGAGAAGTATAGAAAATTTGTAGAGAAAAAAAAAAGTTTGAAGAATTTGCAAAAAAAAAGGACAAGACGTCATTGGAGTAGTTGGCATATGGGACTAGAAGCCAAAGGAAATGGCGCTCTGAGGGATTGGTGAGGTGCCAATTTCTTTGGCACCTAGGAGTTGGACGTCAACTCCTTTGGCACTTCTTTAATTAAAATAAGAACTATAGTTTCTAGCTGATGCCATCCTCAAAGAAAAAGATGAATGTGATGGACAAGTCAAAGCTTAAATATTAATCTGGTATAAAATTCAGGGTCCAAAGGCTAGTTAGTCCTTTATCTTTCTATAAGTAAATTGAATGTGATGGATCAATGGTTAGTGCATTTGTCATGAATATGTTTATTTATGCTTGTACAAGTTCATGTAAGCTCTATTTTTTATATTCTTAAAGAAGATTTCGTCTGTAAAAGAAACTTGTTTATAGTTTGTAGTGTGTCGCCGCTAAATTTTACTTTAATATGTTGGAATTTTGTCATGTTTTAATATAATAACTATTTTTCTTCACATCTATTACAAAACTCTTACTGATTGCGGGAATGAGTTCTCTTTATGATAAATAAAAAAAATAGAGAGGGACAAACTTTAAGGGTGCATTTTGATTACAAGGTAAAAAATAAATTGATTCTACATAATTATTTTACTAGAAAAAAGTTCCTGGAATTTTTTTACTGAATTGATTTGGGTGTTTGATTGTCAATATTTTCCATGAAAAATAGTTGTTTTTCATGAAAAATAGTTATTTTATATGAGAATTGATGTTTTCTATAGGCTGGGCTAGTTTTATTTTCAGCATTTTGAAAGAAAATATGAAAAATGATAGTTTTTGGAAAACAATTCCATGAAAAATATATGCTATCAAACACTACAATTAGTGGAAAAATTATGATGGAAATGCTTTCCAAGTAAAACAAACTCAATCAAACCCAGTCTAAGAGAATTGGGAGGAGGAGAGAAGATTGAAAAAAAAATCCTAAGGGAAATACGTCAACAGAGTTAGCCTATTAAAAAAAAAAGTTTGAAAAATAACAACTCTATTGGCGTATTGTATATTTAACAATTATTGAGATGGCTGAGTTGGTTTAAGACATCAAATTAATATTCTTGTCCATAGGGACACAACTCCAAAAATTCAAATTTTGGATTTTTTTTCCTTCTAGGTCCTGTAGTTGTGTTGGTTTGAAAGGAAGTAAAAAAAAAAAAAAACCAAATAATTTTGTATATATATATATATATATATATATATATATATATAGAGAGAGAGAGAGAGAGAGAGAGTGTGTAAGTACGAACATATATAGAATCCTTTTGGACAAATCCTATAGAATCTCTATGGAATCCTTTTGGACAAAAACATATTCAAAAGAACTACAACATCCTAGGTTTGTTTTTATGAAAATTTTAGGTCTTGTTAGAAAAAAATAAAATAAAATATTTTTTGTATATATAGAAAGAAAATATTTTTTATATATAGTGAATAAGTTTTTCTAATAAGTTTTTTTTTCCTTGTAGTTGTGTTTGGTTAGAAAGAATATGAAATAAAATAAAATAATAATAATGTGTGTATACAGAGAAAATAAAGAAATTTACATGAAAAAATCGAAAAAAAATTGGTAGTGCGATTTATCCGACGCACTTTGGACAAGAACCTTAATTTTGTGTCTATAACAACCCTACCATATCAACAATTGTTAAATATATAATACGCCAACAAAGTTGGCATTTTTTTTAATTTCTTTACGCCAACTCTTGTAGCAATATCTAGGGGTAACTATTATTCAGTTTGGACCGAAAATTGAAGCGAATCGAGATTATGTTCGATTTCAAAAAAAATCGGTTAATTTTGGTTTCGGTTAGAATCATTGCAAGTAAGCATTTCGATCCTTGGATATTTTAGTTCTTGATCCTTTACACTTCTTTAATAGGAAATTCGAGACTCTGTCTTCCGGTGACATTCTAATATTGTGGGAGTACTCTTGTCATGCCCCAAAACCATAATACTGGAGAGCGGGGGACAGACACAGCCAGCTACGTACATTGAAGTGCATCTCACCTCGCAATACAGTCACGGCTGTCTAGATGCATGAGGGTTTATCTACAAGCCATCAGTCTCTTAAGGTCAAGAACAAGCCTATTGTCTCAATCTCAAGCAAGTAAACACATGTTACAAGATGGTAGATCATCAGACATACAAAGTAAGGCATCCCATACATTACATATTCAGATGATCATGAAGCTAGTCATACAAAATACGAAGACTAGCAAGAGTTTAAGTCATACATGATCAACCCTAGGATTTGTCAATCATGCTACAGCCCATAGGCAGACAGAAAGATAAGTTTTTAACACGAGCTAACACTTGCTCGGCGGCTAAACACCTCAAAAGAATAATTTATAATAGAGTGGGAGAGCAAAATAAAACCCACTCGTTGCCAGGGTTGCGTCTAGTGTTCACCATCTGGCTGGAAGACAGGTAGACCTCGGGTGCTACTCCGAAATCTGGCCATACAAAACCAGCTGGGTCAGAACCCAAAAGAGCAAGTGCCACAAGGGAGGCTTTATTTAGGAACTAAACTAGCATATTAGATCACAAGACATAAATAATAACAAGAAAACGAAAGTTCGAAAAAATAGGGTGATAAACGATAAGATAACTAAGAGACTATTCCGGTAACCAAGTTACAACCCGTAAACCAAACAAGGACCGGGGTTGTAACTCTTCACATGAACGGAACTTAGTCACTGATCTTTTATCATTAAAGTAAAGCATAAACAGTAATGCACTAAAGTAATCATAACTGGTACTGTCTAAACAAGACTAGACTAGGCTCCATTCATAAGTTCACGGCCAAGCAATGAGTCCGGCTTGATACTTTAACTAACTAGGGTTGTCACAGGCCTAATTACTAGCAAGATGCAATGAGATGTTCCAACAGTCACAAGCCCTGCAGACTATCCCTGTTATACTGATGCAGGTTGAGAGAGTTGATTAGGTGACTTGAAGGTGCAACACATGGCAGTGTGCTATAAATACGCCCTACTCGACGGCAGGTTACAAGTCCACTTAAGGCGCTCAGATAACAGAATTGCCTATGACTGGGAAATCTCCTTATGAACTACTTGATCCATCTAGTCAAGATAAGAGTTACTTAGCAAGTTGAGATAGTCGTCGCAACAGCATTCAAGGCTTACATGTCATGTTAGGTTACTTGTTACTTGTCAAGATTACTTGTCAAGAGTGCGTCTCGGTAGGCCACTATCAAGGTTATTCATGTCATATCGAGTTACTTGTCATATCATGAGTGCTTGCCAAGAGTGCGCCTCGACGGGCCACTATCATGAGTTATCCAGACGGGTTCTTTTTATCAAATCGTATTCATGTCAAGTCCAGTCAAATCTTATTAAGCCCGAGCCCTATCAAGCTCAACAAGTTATTAAGTCGGGTAGTCACTGGGCTAGTCAAGTGAAGGGTACGAGCAAAGATCACAACATTATACTAAGGACCATGGAGACAAGCATGGATAAATGTAACAAGAATTATCCTGACAAGAAATGGCGCAAGGGATAAAAGGGATGGAAAACATGCGCCCAGGGTTAGCATGCGCCCATAGGGTATGCACCCACAGAGCATGCGTCCATAGGCTATGCGCCCACAGGGTATGTGCCTATAGGCTATGCGTCCAAAGGCTGTGCGCCCACAGGGTATGCGCCCATAGGCTATGCGCCCGCAGGGTATGCGCCCATAGGCTATGCGCCTAAAGGCTATGCGCCTAAAGGCTATGCGCCTAAAGGCTATGCGCCCGCAGGGTATGCGCCCATAGGTTATGCGCCCAAAGGCTATGCGCCCACAGGGTATGCGCCCATAGGCTATGCGCCCACAGACTGGCGCATGCATTGTTCATCTTTCCCGAACAACCTCTAAGTTCATGTAAACCCATGAACTTAGAAAGGCTATAAATCCCTCAATTTAAGTCAAAATTGGGACTTTCAAGTGTATAAATTGTGTAGAATCAAATTTCCTACAACATAGGACCATTAGATCTTAAAAGTAATGAAGTTAAAGAGATCAAAACCAAGAAAAACCGAGAAAAGTTACAAACTTAGATCTATAAATATTCCTTCATCTAAACCAAGAACTCTAAGTTCTAAAGAGGCTTAGAATCAAGAGGAGAAGACAATGGAACAATAAAATTTGAGATCTATCATGAAGCAAGTTGCACTTGCCTAAGGTTTCTTGGTGGGTGGAGAGGAGTAATGGAGAAGATGAGTTAATGGGAAAATAAATGGAGGAGAGAGAGTAGAGTTGACTTATATAGTAAGCCTCACCATCTCAAACCAAACCAACCAAGCTAAACCAAGTTGAACCAAACTAAATAAACCAAGGCAAGATGAACCAATATCAGGCTAAGCAAGACAAGTCTAATTACGGGTCACCTGACAAACGTCAGAAAACCGTACACATATACTGAAAATACGTATAACGGAAAACGGGAGTGACAACTCTCGAGTCAGGTTTTGTTCGAAAATAAAGATTTGTGTCCGACGTCGTGGGTTGACACTTCGATTTGGAGTTGGAATTTCTTCAGGTAACCATTGTTCCAATATTCTATCTGATCAATTTATTTTGAAGACTCGATGTCAGTTCTTCTAAAAGAACTCGCTTCTCTGTTGCATGATACCTGTTCGTGGAAATGCTGTAGTGTGATCTTGCTTTCTTCGGACACGAGGAACTGTGTCTGAACTTGTGTCCACATTCTTGTTAGATTCTTCCTTCCACGTAAGTTTCCTCCCTCTTGTTGGTGTTAGAGTTTTACTTCAGTCTATTGAATAAGTGTGTGTGGCCAAGATCAGGTTTGGGATGAGTGTGGTGTTCATGTGTGCGTTGCTGGCTTGATGTGCAGTCCAATGTGCGTGTCCGAGACTCTGACCGTGTCGTGTCCGTGTGTACCTGATTTTATTCGTGTCCTGTTCTGGGTATTGGCAGTCGAGGAGTTGCAGCTGGAACCAAACATGAGTGTTGTTGGAAGTTAATTTGTAATAAGTCTAATATTGGGTTGGCCTGAAGATTCAATTGATTTGTATATTTTTTCACTGTTTAATTCGTTGGAGTTAGATTTGATTTCAGCTAATATTAGGTATTGTTAATAATGGTTTAACTCAATGTAGCTAATTATTAATTTGGAAGAAATGAGTTGTTGTTCTGTTATCATTTTAAATAGTAATACATGATTTTTCTAATAGTCAGATTCTAGGAAAGAAGGTGCTGCTAACCAAAAGCTTATTCCATTGTAATTCTAGATCACTAGCCAATTTAGTTAACTAATAGGATAGCCTGTAAGAAATGTTTTGGAGGAAGAGTTTCGTCTTCTTGATTAAAACTACTAGTAAACACTAAGAAATAATTAAATTAGCAAACACCAAATCCGTGATTATTATTGCTTAGAGCTTATTCAAGTTGTACCTATTAATAGGAGAACATCCAGTTTTACTTCATACTCCCGATCATCCCGAACAAGGCAAGTACATTATATGGTTTATGTTTATTTACATTTATATCATGTGCTTTTTTGTAACTCGTCATGACACGATATCATGTTCTTCTGTACTTTCATGTTCTTGTACTTACTTGTGGTCGGGAAGGAAAAATACACTAGCTCTGTGACCAAACCCAAAGATCAGAAATTTAGGTTGATAGCTTAGGCCTCGTACCGTGCACGCGGGCCCTAAGCTGTAACTCCCTCAACCCATTTTTTTTTAATTGTTGATTTATTTCATGAATTTTATATTTTGGAGAAGTGCATTTAATAGAAAATTGATTTCATTTTTCGTACCTAATGTTTACAACCAATATTTGGTAAATCTTGAAGCATTTTCTAAAATTTTCTATTCAAGGATACAATATTTTCTATGTACAAATTTAGTTTCAACAAAAGTATTTTTTTAATATTATAATACTATTTCCAAAGTTCAAATGATTTGTTGATTTCTTTTAATGGCTTATGATTATTAGTAAAATAAAAAATTCAAGATGCAAAGTGTTCAAGTTCCATTATTTTTCTGTTGTCAATGTCCAGGATGTTACTGGACTTATTTATAATTATTGCCTCTAATTTACTCTAATGATTTTGTTACTTCATTAATTTAAAAGAGTTGTAGGAACGAAATTGTAAAGCACAATACTCTAGAGGGGGGGGGGATGAATAGAGTTGGCAGCGAAATAATGCTAATTAAAAATTATTAGCAGCAAGATCACAAAATAATAATTACAACTAAATAATGTAAAGGCAGAGATAAGAAAGCAAACACAAAGACAACGATGTATACTGGTTTCCCTCTGTTGAGGACTAGTCCAGTCGGTAGAACTCTTGCTACCAGTTGAATCCACTATTTGTAAAACCGTAAGTTTTCTTACGAAGTCCTTGCAACTTGTGAGCACCCTGAATTTCGGGTTGTTTTTTTATTATTTTATTTATTTCCTGATTGATTTTAATTTCGATAAATAATTTATTCTGTATTTTTCCTTAAGTGTGCTTTCCCATGCCTTTGATATTTGGAGTGTCAGGGATGTTCAACTCTGGAAATCTTCTTCACGAGTTTTGGAGTGGACATGATTACCTTCATGACGGTATATAGTGTCCCATCCAAACTTGTTCCCTTGTACTCTTTCTGCTTCGCTGAACTTCGGAACGGTTTAGACCATTTGATTGTTATTTATTTTCCCACTCTTTTTCTTGATCATTCTCAGCGCGTTACCATGACTTTTAATTTGGGAACGCAAGATCAGTCAATTTCTTGAAACCAACTTCTTATGCTTGATCTACTCGAGACGCTCGTCACCCATGACCTTCGTGTCCCACTCAGACACGTTATTTTGTGCTCCATTTGGTTCGCACAACTTTCCCGACACGTGACCCGATTTTATTTCACTCCACGGTGTCACATTTATCTTCCAACTTGATTTGTGGATCCCCTGTCGACCAAAACCTATCGGCCCCAACTATGGACATGGCCCACTTTGAGCCTACTATCCGTCCGCCACTTGTGTCCCATTTATTGGAATCTCCATGTGCTACTTATTTGTCCATGATCATCGATTCATAATTTTAATTCTATTTTTGCACAATGTCCGATTTTGACCCAATCCGGCTCCACCGAGTCCAGTCCAGCTCCATGATTTTTCCTCTCTCATGACACCCTCATATTTCTTGCACAAAAATATCAATTATTCTTTCTACCTATTTTGAATTATTTATTGGATTTTTCCAATTGTTAAATTCCCATAGGAATGACCAACTTTTCCCTATTTAATCCTAGCCCTTGAATTCCTAATTAAATCATCACCCTTCATTTTCCAATCACCCACACTTCTTCACACAGCCTTCCCCTATGGCCGGCCCTAAAATATTGGAAAGTAACTTTTTTCATCTCTCTCTCTTATCCACTCCTCTCTCTCTACAATTAATTCCTACAAACAAAAACTATTCCTACTACACAACTCACCATGCAACTTCTCACAACAGCAATCTCCATTAAACCCGACCACCTCCCTGGCCGTCGGCCTCCACCCGACGACAACCTCCTCTTCCATCTTCTCCCATCCTCCTCCTTCTCTCCTCCTCACACCAATCCGCCACCACCCTCACGGCCATGGCTGCCATCTCCACCACCTCAGTCGCCGCCACCTCGTCGTCCTCGCCGTGGGCTCGTCGCCGCCGCCTCGCTGCTCGCCGTGGTCGGTACAACGTCGCCACAGCAGCAGCAGCAGCGCCGCCCACGCTACAGTATGCACGGCAGTGTGCATGGGCTCGCGCGAACGGCGCTGCCGCGCCGCCGCCGGCCGTACACCGGCGTGGCTGACCCCCGCCGTGGGTAGCCCCCTCTCCGGCGAAACCTAGACTACCTTCCCATGGCGGCCACCGTCCTCCGGGACGCGCCATCGAGGCGATTCGTGCGTTTTGAACGACGTCCCGTCGTGACGCGCGCGAAATGAAGTTCGTTTTGGCGCCCCATCGCAGCAACTTTGCGCACGTTTTTCCGGAGATCCGACCATTGGATCGGTGTTTTCTTCGCTCCGTCGCAATCTCGGTATATCCACCTTCATCCCTGTCAATTTTTGTCCGTTAATTTTATCGTTTGATACATGAAAACCGGCCACCAAGTTGACCGTTTAAATTGTATTAAATTTGGACAGTTTCGCGGGGCCAACTTCGTCAGCTTGTATCTCCTCCACCGCAGCTCCTTTTGGCGTGCTACCAGTTCCTATACGAAGCTGGTATAACCCTCTTACTATCCCTCCAGTTTCGTTTTATTGTGAGCTTGTTTGATTGGTTGAATTCGACGTCAAAGTTGGCCGTCCGAATTCGTAATTTCCAACTTGTAAAATTCTATTTTTGAACACGGGACTCCAGATTTCATTTCTGACACCACCATTAGATTTGTGGCGTCGTTCTGGCATGTTTTTATATAAAATTTGTTAGATTTGGAGAACGTGGGCCCGGGCACATTTTTCGGTACAAAGCGGGTCCCACTTTCTGGGTCAACGGGACTTTTTGACGCCGGCTCATCAGAATCCAATTCTAGAGATACCGTTGAGTTCGTATCGTCATTCTGGACTCGTTGACATATAATTTGCTTGGTTTTGGTGGACATTGGGTCTGGCACGCATTTCGGTGCAAGTCGGATACCAATATCCGGGTCAACGGGTCATTTTGAGATCGGCTCATCGAAATCCAATTTCGGAGATACCGTTGAGTTCGTATCATCATTCTGGACTCGTTGACAGGTAGTTTGCTGAGTTTTGAGAACTTTGGCTCCGGCACGCATTTCCGTGCAAACCGAAATTCGAAGTTCTGGTCAACGGACCAAATTGAGATCGGGTCAACGGAATCCAATTCTGGAGATACCGTTGGGTTCGTATCGACATTCTGGTTTCGTGGACATATAGTTTGTTATATTTTATAGACTTATTTTCTTGCACGTTTTTCGGTGCAAAACGGCTCCGACACGGACACCATTTTGACCCAAAATTACCTTTTTGCCCTTGTGTCCAAATTGGACCGTTGGTTAGGCTATTCTAGCTAATTGACCATTCTGGACACGTTGGCGATGTTCATTTCATCGTCCGACAATGTTTGTTGATAATTTCTCTGAGTTTAACCTTTTTATAATTAATTAATAATTAATTCACATAATGTTCGTATTTCGGGATTAGTACAACGAAACTGAGATCAGTCAATTCCAGTGATCTCATATCGCTGAAATTGACAAGTTGGATATGTGGATCACTATAATAAGATTATCAACCTTACCGATAATCTTCTTATCTCGATTTGCCTGCCGTAAGTTTTGACGTACAAATAACGAAGTACACTTTATATTAGACTAGAATTGACCCTGTTTGACCAGAGTTGACCAGTTGACCCAAAGTCAACTGTAAGTCAACACTTGACCTAGTTTGACTAGATTATTGACCGGAGTCGACCTAGAGTTGTTTTGACTTAGAAGAACCTAGAATAATGTAGATTGATTATAGAGATTCATTTATTACAACTTGAACACCTTGTAACCTGTGTTGCTTTAAATAGGACTCTGTGGCTTCAGTGGGACCCTCCTATACTTATCAGCTGTTCAGGTTATCGAGGCGAGTACATTCTCTGATCATTTCATATCCTGCTTAGAATTATATTCCTGCTTTAGATTACTGTACTTGATGCTGCCACGATATTATCACAGATTAGTACTATATGGATCTTCTCATGCGATGTTATCCCCCTCGGGAGCATCAGGTATATTGTGTCATGTGCGTTTCACTTTCATCGTGTACTCCTGTGCTTTCATTACATGTGCACTCCTGTGAATCTTGTACTCTCATGTTCACGGAGCCCCATATATACTATCATGTGTACCCTATATGGGCCCCCATGTGATATCATGTGCAATAACATAACCTGTTTAGATCCTTGTGTATTGATTGGGGATACGGGGGAGTGCTAGTAGTCGTGTGAACAATTCCATTATAGTGTAGATTCCTGTGCACCTCGACATCCTGTGCAAATCTGTCCTGTTCATATGTGCTATCTCGTACTCTGACTCACTAGCCACTGTTAGCTCTCTATTTATAGTAGATATTTCTGTTACAGTTCTCTCTCTTGTTTACATACTGTATTTCTTCATATCCTGTATTTTACTCTACTGCATGTTTATATTTTCTAACCTGCTATGAACTGTTGAGATATATTGTGCTCGCTCCAGTCCTGACTGGACCTGTTGATAAATTTTACAGATAGCCTGGAGGTGCTTGCTAGCCTAGAGGAGACACATTAGAGGTTGTTTAGGTAGTTATTTCATTTTGTCTGGAGTTGTATTTACTTTGTGGATTACTGTATCTATACTTGAGTTTTGAGATGTATTTCTGGGTTTATGTATCTTAGACACTTAGACTTCTATCTCCTGTATCTCTTTTGGATTTCATGTTTTATCTATCCTTATCATGCTCTACCTTAGATGTGATTGAGATTGTATCTGCTATGTTACCCCCATTCGGGGAGTATAAACTGTTTAGTCTTATACTGTTAAATGCATTGAGACCTAGGACAGCGTTCTACCGCCGACACTGCGGCGTAGGCTGGGCGTTGTTACGTTCTCGTGCCCTAACTCTAGGGCGCGGGTCGTGACACATTTTTAGTGGTGGCCCATGCAGGTCGAGACTAAAGTGTAGTGGTATTCGAACTAGAGTACCACTACAGCCTGCAGTAGGATTATGATATAATTTGAAGGTACTCAATCACAGATAGGAACCCTTGAGAGATTCCTGGGACGACCCTGGAGAATATTATTTAACTTCGATTTGAAAACTCTCTTTTTTCCTTGATTTAATTTATTTTACTTTTGTTGTTAAATTTGATTTTTATGGATTATTGTTGAATTTGAGTTTGTATTTATTTTGATGGAAGATTTTCGAATTTTGAATTTTGATGATAGCTATTGCATTCGAGTTTGTATTTTGATGGATTTTGTTCATTTTGAATTTTGATGTTCGTTAATAAATTTGATTTGATTTTGAGTATTCATTATTGATTAATTTAATTTTTGGCAAGATGAAATTATATGGGCTAGGTCATCTATGTTATGGAATCTAGTCTTCTATAGTCACATTAGCCAGCATGGTGAGGACATATAGTCTGACTCTGGATATATTTCTCGGGTGTGGGAATTTAAGGTTTTCGCAGCCAAGCTAGCGACACCGCGAAAATTTTAAATACCATGATTCTAGAGATATGTGCATAAGTCAAGGGCTCTGTGATTATCGTAGCCTTGCTTACTAGTATGACGAGGATTTAGAGTACCATGATTTTGGATAGACGCATATGATTATCGGATTGCACCTTAAATATTTTTGAATATGTTTTCTCTACTTTTGTTTCAGTCATCCAAAAAAAAGGAAAAGAATTATTATTTGTTTGTTTTGTCTAGTTTCCTATTATTTGACTCAGGAGTAAGTTTAGTTGGTTTTATAAACCTTGTGAAATTTCTTGCTATGAGTTTTTCATAATACAATGAATCGATGATTTTGCTAAAGGCCTCATGTTGGATTTGATATTTTAACCCTGAATTTCAAAACGGTTCCTTCTTTAAACAGATAAGCAGAACGGATTTTACCGTTATTTCTTTCTTGCTATCATTCTTGTATTAAATAATAATGATAATAAAACTGTCTTGATTTTGTCAATCACCTACTCTGTAATCTTGGTAGGAATTTAAATGTTAGTGTTAACGTAGAATTAAATTTTTATATTGGGACATAAGAATATAGATATAGTGGACACAAACACCTTGCCTAACACGTATGCATGCTACACTTGATTTTCCCACATATCTAGATACATATTGATATGGTGTTGATGTCCAAATTTTTATAACCAATATTTCTGGTCCTCTGCTTTTCCATGTTTAAATTCGTAATTTAAATATAAATTTCATGTTACTATTTAGGTTTACATTACTGCACATGTATGTTATACGTAGGGTTTCAGTTCAAAAGAATTTTGGTTGAAGATTTGTGTTTAAATTTGTCAATTTAAGACTGTGTACATATTAACCCTTAATACTGAATTCCAAATGTTTAGTTTAAATTACTGTTTTATTTTCTTAATATAATATTTAGAGCTGCGTACATTGTTGTAAGTAGGAATATAAATTTAGGTTTCATATTCTTACATGTTAGTTTGCGATAAACATTGAGTTGGTTTATAATGTTCAAATTTCTCCAAAATCCTGAAAACTAGTTACATGTTAACATTTTTACATTTGATTTCCAATGTTTAGTTCAAATTCAGATTTAACATGTAACATTGAACTGTATGCGTAGGTAAATGTATGGATGGTATGTTATGGTTTCTTCTCTACCATGTTAGGATATTGGGAGCGTTGAGATTTGTTGTGATGTTTCAAACCCTAAAATCTGAGATCGCATTATGTTCATATTTTCCATGGTTTGAATGTTAGCTTATTTTCAGATATTTTTTTTATGTAAACGCTGAACTAAAACTGGATTTAACCTTTCAATACTAAGCTATAACCATGTACAAGGACACACACTCTAACTTAGTATACCCTGTCATGTAACCTAATCTTTCCTCTCTATGTTATGATCATGTATCTATATAGATATATATAGCGTTTATACATCCATGTTATAATTTGTATAGATACATAACTAAGTCTCTACTTTTTTTTATATATATGGTTAGCCATGCATGTTATGAGTAAATAAGTTGCGTATTGTAGATTGTTTAACCAAAATGCCATGATTAGTGTAACTTGATAGCTGTTGTTTTGGAACCCAAATCCTCCTATACTCTTCATGTATACTCACGTACACACACGTCTACTATCTGACCATATGAACATGTCCCATACACATGATGCTAGTTTTCCCTCTCTTACGCTCTCTGTATATATATTGTGATTGGATTTCAATGCAAGTGACTTTCAATTCTTTAACTTGTGATTTTGATTTCCTTGGGATAGTACTTTTTCAGATGATTGGTAGTTACCTTTGTTTTATTTTGATAAGTACCAGTTTCATATAGGATGGTGGACCGCCTTACAGTTTTGATCATTTGTTATTTCTGTAACTTTTCTAGTTTAGCATTCTAGATTTCTTGTGTGTTTTGATACCCGATGACCGCCTTGGTTAGTATGACTAGTATACCTAGATGAGACTTCACTGTCACCGTATGCCATGACCCTGTATGCCGTTATTTTATTTGATGGTATGATTTGTTTAAGTTCTTGGACTTTGATTGTGGGGGGTTTGACCTAGAGGGAGTAGGGACATTTTAATTTCGAGGACGAAATTTTTATAAGGTGGGTAGGATGTGAGCACCCTGAATTTTGGGTTGTTTTTTTATTATTTTATTTATTTCCTGATTGATTTTAATTTTGATAAATAATTTATTCTGTATTTTTCCTTAAGTGTGCTTTCCCATGCCTTTGATATTTGGAGTGTCAGGGATGTTCAACTCTGGAAATCTTCTTCACGAGTTTTGGAGTGGACGTGATTACCTTCATGACGGTATATAGTGTCCCATCCAAACTTGTTCCCTTGTACTCTTTCTGCTTCGCTGAACTTCGGGACGGTTTAGACCATTTGATTGTTATTTATTTTCCCACTCTTTTCCTTGATCATTCTCAGCGCGTTACCATGACTTTTAATTTGGGAACACAAGACCAGTCAGTTTCTTAAAACCAACTTCTCATGCTTGATCTACTCGAGATGCTCGTCACCCATGACCTTCGTGTCCTACTCAGACACGTCATTTTGTGCTCCATTTGGTTCGTACAACTTTCCCGACACGTGACCCGATTTTATTTCACTCCACGGTGTCACATTTATCTTCCAACTTGATTTGTGGGTCCCCTGTCGACCAAAACCTGTCAGCCCCAACTATGGACATGGCCCACTTTGAGCCTACTATCCGTCCGCCACTTGTGTCCCATTTATTGGAATCTCCATGTGCTACTTATTTGTCCATGATCATCGATTCATAATTTTAATTCTATTTTTGCACAATGTCCGATTTTGACCCAATCCGGCTCCACCGAGTCCAGTCCAGCTCCATGATTTTTCCTCTCTCATGACACCCTCATATTTCTTGCCCAAAAATATCAATTATTCGTTCTACCTATTTTGAATTATTTATTGGATTTTCCTAATTGTTAAATTCCCATAGGAATGACCAACTTTTCCCTATTTAATCCTAGCCCTTGAATTCCTAATTAAATCATCACCCTTCATTTTCCAATCACCCACACTTCTTCACACAGCCTTCCCCTATGGCCGGCCCTAAAATATTGGAAAGTAACTTTTTTCATCTCTCTATCTTATCCTCTCCTTCTCTCTCTCTACAATTAATTCCTACAAACAAAAACTATTCCTACTACACAACTCACCATGCAACTTCTCACAACAGCAATCTCCATTAAACCCGACCACCTCCCTGGCCGAGGACCACCTCCGTCCAGCCTGGCCGTCGGCCTCCACCCGACGACAACCTCCTCCTCCATCTCCTCCCATCCTCCTCCTTCTCTCCTCCTCACACCAATCCGCCACCAACCTCACGGCCATGGCTGCCATCTCCACCACCTCAGTCGCCGTAGCAGCCCCGCCACCTCGCCGTCCTCACCTTGGGCTCGCCGCCGCCGCCTTGCTGCTCGCCGTGGTCGGTGCAGCGTCGCCACAGCAGCAGCAGCAGCGCCGCCCACGCTACAGTATACACGGCAGTGTGCATGGGCGCGCGCGAACGGCGCTGCCGCGCCGCCGCCGGCCGTACACCGGAGTGCCGACCCCTGCCGTGGGTAGCCCCCTCTCCGGCGAACCCTAGCCTACCTTCCCATGGCGGCCACCGTCCTCCGGGACTCGCCGTCGAGGCGATTCGTGCGTTTTGAACGACGTCCCGTCGTGACGCGCGCAAAATAAAGTTCGTTTTGGCGCCCAGTCGCAGCAAATTCGCGCATGTTTCCCCAGAGATCCGACCATTGGATCGGCAATTTCTTCGCTCCGTCGCAATCTCGGTATATCCACCTTCATCCCTGTCAATTTTCGTCCGTTAATTTTATTGTTTGATACATGAAAACTGGCCACCAAGCTGACCGTTTAAATTGTATTAAATTTGGACAGTTTCGGGGGGCCAACTTCGTCAGCTTGTATCTCCTCCATCGCAGCTCCTTTTGGCGTGCTACCAGTTCCTGTGCGAAGCTGGTATAACCCTCTTACTACCCCTCCAGTTTCGTTTCATTGTGAGCTTGTTTGATTGGTTGAATTCGACGCCAAAGTTGGCCGTCCGAATTCGTAATTTCCAACTTGTAAAATTCTATTTTTGAACACGGGACTCCAGATTTCATTTCTGACACCACCATTAGATTTGTGGCGTCGTTCTGGCATGTTTTCATATAAAATTTGTTAGATTTGGAGAACGTGGGCCCGGGCACGTTTTTCGGTGCAAAGTGGGTCCCACTTTCTGGGTCAACGGGACTTTTTGACGCCAGCTCATCGGAATCCAATGCTGGAGATACCGTTGAGTTCATATCGTCATTCTGGACTCGTTGACATATAATTTGCTAGGTTTTGGTGGACATTGGGTCTGGCACGCATTTCGGTGCAAGTCGGATACCAATATCCGGGTCAACGGGTCATTTTGAGATCGGCTCATCGGAATCCAATTCCGGAGATACCGTTGAGTTCGTATCATCATTCTGGACTCGTTGACAGGTAGTTTGCTGAGTTTTGAGAACTTTGGCTCCGGCACGCATTTCCGTGCAAACCGAAATCCCAAGTTCTGGTCAACGGGCCAACTTGAGATCGGGTCAACGGAATCCAATTCTGGAGATACCGTTGGGTTCGTATCGACATTCTGATTTCGTGGACATATAATTTGTTATATTTTATAGACTTATTTTCTTGCACGTTTTTCGGTGCAAAACGGCTCCGACACGGACACCGTTTTGACCCGAAATTCCCTTTTTGCCCTTGTGTCCAAATTGGACCGTTGGGTAGGCTATCCTAGCTAATTTGACCATTCTGGACACGTTGGCGATGTTCATTTCATCGTCCGACAATGTTTGTTGATAATTTCTCCGAGTTTAACCTTTTTATAATTAATTAATAATTAATTCACATAATGTTCGTATTTCGGGATTAGTACAACGAAACTGAGATCAGTCAATTCCAGTGATCTCATATTGTTGAAATTGACAAGTTGGATACGTGGATCACTATAATAAGATTATCAACCTTACCGATAATCTTCTTATCTCGATTTGCGTGCCGTAAGTTTCGACGTACAAATAACGAAGTACACTTTATATTAGACTAGAATTGACCCTGTTTGACCAGAGTTGACCAGTTGACCCAAAGTCAACTGTAAGTCAACACTTGACCTAGTTTGACTAGATTATTGACCGGAGTCGACCTAGAGTTGTTTTGACTTAGAAGAACCTAGAATAATGTAGATTGATTATAGAGATTCATTTATTACAACTTGAACACCTTGTAACCTGTGTTGCTTTAAATAGGACTCTGTGATTTCAGTGGGACCCCCTATACTTATCAGCTGTTCAGGTTATCAAGGCGAGTACATTCTCTGATCATTTCATATCCTGCTTAGAATTATATTCCTGCTTTAGATTACTGTACTTGATGCTGTCACGACATTATCACGGATTAGTATTATATGGATCTTCTCATGTGATGTTATCCCCTCGGGAGCATCGGGTACATTGTGTCATGTGCGTTTCACTTTCATCGTGTACTCCTGTACTTTTATTACATGTGCACTCCTGTGAATCTTGTACTCTCATGTTCACGGAGCCCCATGTATACTATCATGTGCACCCTATATGGGCCCCCATGTGATATCATGTGCAATAACATAACCTGTTTAGATCCTTGTGTATTGATTGGAGATACGGGGGAGTGCTAGTAGTCGTGTGAACAATTCCATTGTAGTGTAGATTCCTGTGCACCTCGACATCCTGTGCAAATCTGTCCTGTTCACATGTGCTATCTCGTACTCTGACTCACTAGCCACTGTTAGCTCTCTATTTATAGTAGATATTTCTGTTACAGTTCTCTCTCTTGTTTACATACTGTATTTCTTTATATCCTGTATTTTACTCTACTGCTTGTTTATATTTTCTAACCTGCTATGAACTGTTGAGATGTATTGTGCTCGCTCCAGTCCTGACTGGACCTGTTGATAAATTTTACAGATAGCCTGGAGGTGCCTGCTAGCCTAGAGGAGACACATTAGAGGTTGTTTAGGTAGTTATTTTATTTTGTCTGGAGTTGTATTTACTTTGTGGATTACTGTATCTATACTTGAGTTTTGAGATGTATTTCTGGGTTTATGTATCTTAGACACATAGACTTCTATCTCCTGTATCTCTTTTGGATTTCATGTTTTATCTATCCTTATCATGCTCTACCTTAGATGTGATTGAGATTGTATCTGCTATGTCACCCCCATTCGGGGAGTATAAACTGTTTAGTCTTATACTGTTAAATGTATTGAGACCTAGGACAGCGTTCTACCGCCGACACTGCGACGTAGGCTGGGCGTTGTTACGTTCTCGTGCCCTAACTCTAGGGTGCGGGTCGTGACACAACTTCTACAACGCGAGCTTTGATACGAAGAACTCGTCTAACTTCAATTGTGAAGAGGTATTCTTCTATCAAGCCTTCTGATTACAATCACTCGAAAACTTCTAGACCGCATCGCACTAGTAAATCGACTAGAGGATTGTAACTGGCTTGGGGTCTGAAAATTAAAGCTCGAGAAAAACTCTTTGGAAGACAGTAGGCTTTAAATAGAGAGAAGATTGAAAGTGAATGGGTGAGTTAAAATAATTGAAATCCTTCTCTATTTATAGGAGTTCCAAAGACAGAATTCTGGCAGAATTCGGGCAGAACTCGATGAGCAAATCTCGGTCAAATCTGCAACTGCAGGAGGACCAAGTTCCAAGGAATTCAAAAATCAAAACGGCCACTAACCGAACTCTGGCCGAACTCTGGCCGAGTTCTGTCCGGATTTGGTTAGGGTTTTTCAAAATAGATTTTGGGGAATTATGAAAACCTTTTTGGAGCTTTTGTAAATACGAATGTTTTTCAAAACTAAAGACATTTTAAAAACATTTTGAAATCATTTTGGAATAGCCTATTTGCCAGTACGACTCGGTGTACAATGTATTTCTAGACTCAATAAAGTAAAAGATTACATTGCTCAAAGAAATACAGACTCGAACAGGCAAACAACGCTTCGGTCTTGAACTGAGTAGATAGCCGTACTTGATCATGTCCAAGAGTCCAAGATATCCTGACTAGATCCATATATCGAGACAGAGTTTGATCAATTATTAAAATCAGTTTGACCATATGACCAATGGGCCAACAAAGATTACTAACTAATTCTTGTAATTAGTTAAGTTGTTATGAGTGGTTATTAATTAGTTATAGGTGGTTGTAATTCTGTTACAGACCTTGTTCTATACCCCCAGATCTACAAATATTTACTGGTGTGCCATCAGGTAACTTGTAGAGAACACACACAATATTTTATTATTATAAATACTGACACATTGTCAGTGCACAGTCTCCAATACACAAGTCCACATCACTGACGCTGTTCTCTATCTCCTCCCGATTACTGCCGTTCTTGGCCAACCTCGACCGCACCCCACCGACTGTCCGCCACCGTCAGACGCCATAAGTCGTCGCTCGAGAGATCGTCGAGTCTCGACTACTCCACCGCTGCTCCGCCAGAGACGACGACGCATCACAACACCAGGCGCCAACTCGACTCGCCAACCGGAGCCTCATCAAAGCCCACGCCACCGAAGCTCATGTTGCAGCCTCGACTGCTCCGCCACTGACCGATGGATTCCATATCGGATCTCGCTGCCGCACCGAAGCTAGTCACCACCACAGGCGTAATACTTTGACGATGGACGAGCAGCCACTTCATGCTCAGTTCGTTGACCGATCACTCCTTGTGACCACGCCAGCTCTGGAGATCCGCACCGCCCTTTGTAATCGGCCAGAGCCGCCATCAACCCTATGCTACCGTCGGATCTCGGTTGGATCCACTGATCCCGACCATTTCTCGTCGACAATCACCGAGCCGACCGCTGACCAGCCGGATCTGGTCGAAGCTGCCCGATCGCCGAGAGCTATTATCGTGATGAGTCATCACACAGCAGATTGCCGCCAAGGTGAGTCTTCTTCTTTATTTTCTCGTTTCTTGCCTTATTGTCTAGGGTTCGATTTGGGGATTCAGGGTTAGGGTTTGTAATATGAGTGAGGAAGAAGAGAGTGGAGTTTAGGTGTTATGAGTGAATAATGAAGAAGTGAGAGAAGTCTGCTGGAAGAAGAGGCTTATGTGTTTGAGTTATGGTTCTTTACTAGACGGCTCAATTGCTTTCGTGGTACCCCAAGTTATACCTAATTAACAAAACGGTACCTAATTTATTATTGCTTACTTAGTAGTAACACAACTTCTAATTAAGGTGTTTCACGGTCCCTGTTGCCAATTTTCGTCAATTGGCTAACGGAAATAGGCTCAATTACTTCGGTGGTACTCCAAGTTATACCCTATTAACTCCATATTATAATTAATATTAATTTATAATTAATATACCATATTAATTTATTATACCATAAAATTAATATACCATATTATAATAATTAATTTTATATACCATATTATAATAATTATTATAATTAATATATAAATTAATATTAATATTAATTATTATATTTTCAAGTTAATATTAATATTAATATTAAGTATTAATATTAATATTAATATTAATATTAATTTATAATATGGTATATTATTATGATATGGTATATTAATTATTATAATATGGTATATTAATTAATTAATTTATATATTAATTATCCAAGTTATACCATATTAATTTATATTAATTCCAAGTTATAATTAATAATTAATATTAATATTATAATTAATATTAATATACCATATTATAATTAATTTAAGTTATAATTAAATTATAATTTAATTAATTAATTATAATATGGCATATTTTTATTATAATTTGATTAATTATTAAATTAATTTATAAATATACCATATTATAATTTAATTAATTAATTATAATATGGTATATTTTCCTCATTATAATTTAATTAATTATTAAATTAATATACCATATTATACCCTATTAGTTATAACTTAAAATATATTCCCCAAATTTTACAACAGTGCACATAATATAAATTAATATTAATTTGGAATTAATTATAAAAAAATTTAATTTAATAATCAATTATTATAATTAATTTATATTACTTTTATAATTATTTTTTTGTAATTAATTATTATACCATATTAATTTGGTTTATTTAAATTAATTATTATAAATTAATATTACAAAAAAATTGTTTAAAATTATTATAAGTTATTTCCTCTACACGTATTATAAATTATTATAAATTAATTATTACAAAAAATTAGGTACTTTATTATTAATAGAGTATAACTTGGAGTACCACCGAAGTAATTGAGCCTATTTCCGTTAGCCAATTGACAAAAATTGGCAACAGGGACCGTGAAACACCTTAATTAGAAGTTGTGTTACTACTAAGTAAGCAATAATAAATTAGGTACCGTTTTGTTAATTAGGTATAACTTGGGGTACCACGAAAGCAATTGAGCCTTTACTAGACTTGGGGGTGACTCTTTGAGAAAGGGTTTAAAATGAAGACAGAGAGAGAGGGGAAGGCCTATGAGTCGGCTGTAAGTAAAAATATTAATGGGGAGAGTGAGAAAGAGAATAATGTACTTTCCTTTACTATAAATGATGTGTCAGCCTTTTGCCTCTTCAAGTATTGAAGAGTCAGTAAGGGTGTTTCCGAGAGAAGAAGAGTGCAGCTGTAAAGTAATGATAGAGGGAGTCCCACCTCTCAAAATTATTTCTTCCTTTTTCTTTGTTTCAAAGCCAGCCCAGATATGACTCCTTGAAATGGAGCAGTCAACTATTTGGATTTCCTTTCGACTCAAATTGTTGTAGCTAACCACATTAAATGTAATAGAGAGAGAGAAATTAGGTTAAGAGTTGGGGTTTTATGGGATTTGAATGGTGGACCAAGACCGGAAGACTTGTATGGACCATATTAGGTTGTTAATTTGTGAAATAGAGAATATGAATAACAGCATCAGTAGCAATGATTTGGGAGGAATTAGAAATCAAGTGTAGTTGGGCTGAGGTTAGGGGCTCTTGATTATTCTTAGGTTGTTGTGATTAAATATTTCTTTAGGAACTTCATGGTAATTTTCTCAAATGTTTAGTGTCTATAATTAATACTGTTAGCAACAATATTTAGTTATTATTTAAATCCTAATATATATATTTAGTGTCCTAAATATTATGTTGCCATAAAGATTTTACTAAAACAAATTAATATTTTGTTAGTAACTATTATTATCTTGCAAAATATTTCTAAAAAGATTTTAACTAAATAATTATTTCTATGCTAGTAAAATATTTCTAATATTTCTAAAACATTTATAATATATTTCATATATGTTCTCTTAAATATTGTTAGCTACTATATTAGCTAGTTTATGGATATAGTAAGAAATAATATTAGAAAGCTAATTGTTTTATTTCAAACCTAACAACTTGTACCAAAAATAACAGGTGAACATTCATGCTCTACTATTCTCGGACTTCCAAAGCAAGGCAAGTACACCGACTTGAGCTTTTATTTTGTTATTCTGTCTTACCTTTCACGTGCCATGTTCTCATATCGGACATGAGATACACACGATTGCATTATGCCTTGTACGTCAATTGTATTGTGAGTCATTGTTATTGCAGGATTGGGAGAAATATTGACTAGTGTATGACCACACCCAACCTAGGTATTGTGAATAGCCTAATCATACACCTCACGTACGATTAAGCTGAACCTTGAAGAATTGTGAATTGTGAATTGTGAATTGTGAATTATGAATTGTGGTCCCCAGCCGGTCACACATTAGGTTAATATTCAAAGGTCACACTTGCATAGATTGTCGCATTCATTGTCGTGTTCATTGTCTTGTACATATTGATCGTCGTGTTCATAGTTCCATCCTTGTACTTCAGTTTCACATTCCACTTCTGGTACCATAGTTTCACTTTCAGTTCTTGTACTCTGATTTTACCTTGTATTCTGTACTACAGATTACATTGTATATTGTTTCTTGTCGGGGTTGTACTTTGCTCTTTTTCTGACAGGATACGTTGCAAGTTAGCTTGGGGCCATTGAACATTGGGACATCATGGAGATTACAGGATTTATTGCATTGATTGTATTTTTCTTTCTGGAGATTGTATTTTGTATTTTATTATTGTATTTTTATTTTACCATATTTGTCTTCGGATAACATTGTACAATAGACTTGGATGATTATGGTGATCTTTCTGGGAACGTTTATAGATGTTGTGTTGATTATATCACCTTGTGCCTGTCTGTCACGACCCGTACCCAATAATTAGGCATGAACCGTGCGCACGTCCAGCCTACGCCGCAGAGTCAGCGGTAGAACGCTGTAATAATATGATGAACAACCACGCAATAAAAGATATTACCCCAATGGGAATTCAACAACTCAATATCACAACTCAACATCTAGAAGATGAAAATAAATAGAACCGTCACATAATAGAAATGTATGATGACTAAAGACAAATAAAATCTCAACTACATGTCTCAAAAATAACTCAATATCCACTACAATGTCACAGCACTAACTAAAAATATATCTAAGAAAGCGCAGCAAGATCAGATTATGTGTACTCCTCCTCATAGACAAAGTCCGTCTCTATTGTATCTCCCAAGTACGGGCCATACTGGTCAGGGCATACGACCTTTTCGTAATCACCTAAAATTTGTTTGGTTATCCAGTCAGGATGGAACGACCGAATGCAGTTCCAATATATAAAAATGACTATAAAACAGAGGTTAGCCTTTAGACATATGATTTGAAAAATAAGTGAAAAAAGACATAATAAAACTAAATATCAAAAACAGTAAATGAAAATACAAGAAAATACTCACCGAACGACTGACTGAAGTACCTTTGATGTGTGACCGGTCTCGAAATAATTATACGACACTGTCTACAATATCTACACTGTATAAAGTAACACTGTCTACACGGTATATTGCAATAAAGAAACATTGTCTACACGGTATAATGCAATAGTAATCACTGTCTACACGGTATACACCGTATAAGGTCAGATCACACATCCTTGGTACTTCACCTCCCCGACACGACAAATTATAACCAACATAAAAGACAAAAATCACATCTCTATTGACTAACAATGGAGTATAGTAAAGATCAATATTGAAAACAAGCAATAAACTGTACTCACCTGGCGTCCTGAACTGCTGGCACGGTTCAGTGTCCGAAACGAGGTCCAAGTAACCTATTTAAAGAATTGATATTAGAAAAAGGGTTTCAATCAAAAATAGGTTATCTCATTTCCAAGTCAATTTCTAGGCCAGTTAGATTTATATATTAGTATTCCATGATATCCATAACCTGCCCTTGACACTACCCTTTATGGTTTTCTATGGATTAATTTGTAGTCTCTGGTACCCATTACTTAAATATACAATAAATTTCCTTTTTCCTTAACTCCCTGTTAACCATTCCTTACTAGTTCTATAGGACACACCTGCACATTACATCAGTATGTAAATAGTACTACAAGTTTTGATGTAGTATCTACCCCCTGGCAATACTCCTTATTCTGCCCATAAGGCTTACCCTCTCCTAGAACAACTATGCTGGTACCCTTAGCTATCCTACTGGTACCAGGTATAGCATCACAGAAATTTGGGGATAGGGACACACACCCTTGTGATTGGACCCAACTGTCGTGTCTTGGTGCTGTCAAGGACATCTAGAGAGCTCGGTTGATGTAGTAGAACCCAGTTGTCACTTCTCCAAAGGAACCCCATGTATCCTTCATATCACCCTCAAGGAGTTACCTGGATTATGCAGTGAAACCTATATTGTATTTGTCTCTTCAGTTGACTGAGGTACACGTGTTACCTCTGATACGAGGTTGCTACCCATAGGAATGCTCATTTGATATAGGGAAATATCTTTAGCTAATATCCTATTTAAGTTTTTCCTGCCAGTATCCGAATGGATACACAGAACCCCCCTATGTCAGGCTTCTAAAGTATATGGAGGATAACCCATCTAGTGATATCCAAGGTTAATAAGGAGAGAAATCCCTCCTCCAGGTAACTTCCTGTGTGTGAGTCATCCCCTTGGACTCAAGGATAGTCCTAAAACAGGGCTTAGGGGTACATGGAACTATATGTTAGCGCTTATTGAGTATGAAGTAAGCCTAACCTATAATTAACTACTGGATATTAACTCAGTAACAGCTAAACAAAACCGAGTCTTCAATCGGCTCTTAAGGCTTGGATGATTCTCAGGTACTCATGTTTCAAAAATCTGATACGAAAACTTATCCTTCAAGTCCCCAAGGAAACACAATCCCAGCTAGGTTATGTCAGGTTTTGCTTGTCAATAGGCAACCTGATATTAGAATTGCACTTTCCTAGCACTCAAGTAGGATACCTACACTACTGACAGGAAATACTAGTTAGGCAGTGCTCCCCTAGGATCTGCTCTCCAGATTTCGAACCCATATGGTAGGTTGGTCCTTATACCTACATGTGTCTCGATACCCAGCCCTTACCTATCAGTACACTAACTATTTGGCCTAACTCTATGGGTACAGAGCAACCCTAGGTCGTTCAGTCCCATCTAATTTGGTAGATACATATGTATCGCAGGATGTGATAGGGACACAAGCTTCTAAGGTAGAGTACCACATTAAAACCATCTCTGATACTCCTATTACCTAACATGGTACACCTGGGTAGGCTGATAGCAGGTTACCCCTACAATATTCATGGTAAAACCGATCACCCCATGTTCTAGGCTTTTGTTAGGTCTTCCTGGTCTTTCTTCTCAAATATTAAAACAACTACCTACCTTTGTTCTTTCATTTGATATCCGTGAAAAAGAAAGTTCTAAGGTTAAGAGAGAATACCTCTAATAGCTTCTGACCCAACTGCTCCTGATTCTACCTCGTTGCTTCTTGCGGCAGGGAGAAGTAGATTTCCAAGGGTTCGGAAAGATGAGAGATCGGCTGCTATATATATATATATATATATATATATATATATATATATATATATATATATATATAAATTCTGGGTTTTATCAAGGAGGTTATAGATATGGGGAAATCTGTTTAGAGTTCAATTTGGAGTCATCAAGCATTCGAAGAGGGTTTGATTTCGGTTTGGAATTAGATAGGGCTTATCAAAGTGAGGGGTTAATCCTAATTGGATTTGAAATCCACCCAGAGACAAGGGATTGGCTAAGGGAATCCGATATTTGCATTGGATTCTCTAGTTGTTTGAATTCCATGTTGCGCTCTATCACAGAGCTTCAAAAAATTGAAAGTGATAGCCTTCAGTTTCAATTGGGTCTTTTATAATTAGACCCCTATGAATATGACTCTTTGCAAGAAGTAACAATCCTCATAAATTAACAGGTGTACATATATTAATGAATTTAAAACATATGTCTACCACCACCATTAGATAAATAATAATAATAATAATAATAATAATAATAATAATAATAATAATAATAATAAATAAAAATTTAATTGGGACTTACACTGTCACGTCCCGACTCTCCCAATCGGTCGTCATCGCCTTGACTAGAGATGCATCGATCCCACGAGTCGGGACGTGATGTCGTACATGTCTTTATTGGACTTGTACAAGGCAAGAATGTGCACTTGAAATTTCCTTTGAGACGATACGTTGAAATTAAACAGTGCAGAGAGTTGAAGACATAGAATAGGAAGAAATTTAGCTTTTCATTCATAAAACTTACAAAGTATATGCAAGGTCATTTTTTTACATTACATATGCCGTTGCAGCTACATCTTTGAACACAAAAAAAAAAATTCGACAAGCTGCCATGAAATAATCCTTGTCGTTCCATACATTCATGTCCCTTTATACATTTAAACAAAATACCTTCGATCTGAATTGGGCTTCAAAATACTTCAAAATAGGAGAGCTTCGCGCCGCCTCTCGTTCTTTAGCTTCAGTCTAGTCTCGAGCTCCCGCAGCGCGCTCATTACCTGGGGAGTTGGGGGTTAGCACACGTGCTAGTGGATGGGACGAACCCACTCGTCTAAACCGACACTACTTATTAAGGATTCTAGCATACGAAGTGATCTTTCTATTTAGAACTATATGAATTGTTGTCACGACCCGCACCCTGTTTAGGGGCACGAGCACGTGGGTACGTCCAGCCTACGCCGCAGTATCGACGGTAGAACGCTGTAAAGGTCATCTAGAATATATAGAATCTAAGACACAATAATATAACCTATCATCTCCGTACGGAGGAATATAACCACAACTTAATCACATAATTCTAAGGAAGATAAATACGATGATAAAGATAAAGATGAGATAAATAGTCTGAAACAACGCTGAGTCGCAATCACAAGTTCAGAGACCAAGACATAAAACAATATCCCAAAATAAATACTACAAGTCTCAAAGTATCAAACTGGAATGTAATCCAGATAAAATCTAGGTAAACTAGGTCACTACTGGCGGTGCGTCCTCTACGAGCATCGGGTCCACAGGCTGGTCTTGGTCGTAGGTTCCATCTATGCCAAATCCGTAGTAGGTCGGGCAATCTGCATCTAAATCATCTGAAAAACAATGGGGGTTATTCTGTCAGGATATGAGCAAGTACAAATACTAACAGCAGTTTCATGTGAATTGACAAATACTATAAGAGACAATCATAATGAAATACAAGATGGAATATCAAGACTGAAAGTAAAACGGTTCAAAAGAACTGGATATCATGTCATGTGTGAGATATATAAGATAAAACTGGAATATAAACAATGGAAAGTAATATGAGGTATGATGTAAACATAAAATTAAAGTGCCATGAGATATTAGAGAATTATGTGATCGGCTTGGGTCAAGATCAGGCTGTTCCATTTGACCGGCTATGCACAGGTAGTATAATAGTATATGGATCAGGCCGGCCAAAATGGAAAGCTATGCACAAGTAGTATAAGGTCAGGCTACACCCTACGTGTGGTGAGGGTGGAGCTATGCACAAGTAATAAACAAGTAGGGGTATGATCACATAATCGCTAATAACTCCCCATCCCCGAGTAGTATAATGAATCCAGACATGACAGGT